>JAOSBN010049835.1:0-14676 GCA_027563595.1 Erythroxylum suave | reverse complement strand
ATGCGCCTGCTGCGCGACGGCGACATGGGCCTCGTCCGCGGGCTCTACGCGCTGTGCCCGTACATCGCCGGCCGCTGGCCTCAGGACCGCTTCCCGTCGTCGATCGAGAACGAGGGCATCCTCCTCAACCTGCACCACAACCGCGGCGCGATGGCGTACGGCATCGAGCAGCTCGACGCCGGCAACCCGCTGGCATGGCCATCGTTCGCCACCGCCGACGACGTCCGCGGCTTCACCGTCAGCAGAGAGCTCAAGCAGCAGTGGGTGGACCGGTTCAACGCCAAGTTCGTCGGCAAGATCATCCCGCCGCACACCAAGCCAATCGAGCCGAGGGGCATGAACGCGTTGATGACCCAGAGGACTAGGTGCAAGAAGATCATGGATGACTTTGGGCCACGGCCGGATGCGGATAGTGAGAGTGAGAGTGAGGAGAGCAGCGATGCGGGTCCGTCCAGGAAGAGGGCGAAGAAGTGAGCTTCGTGGTGGTGGTTATTATCTCTATTCCTATTGTATCTAGCCAATCGTGCAAAAGCACACACCACAATCTCATCTCGTGCTTCCACAAAACAACTTCCTCATCCCTGTGAAACACCAATCACGCCCCAAGCAAGACCACACCAACCCAGATCTGAAACCAGAGTAAATCTCCCACCTTCACCATTCCCTCACTCCCGTCCAGCTATTGGAACATTCATGAGCCCACACGCGCGTGAGTCTCATCCCCGAATAAGTGAGCCATGACACCGTCGAGATTCAGTGTCCGTAGCCCAAGGCCGTATATCCGCTGTCAGACAGAGGACTGTGCCAAACACGCCTCGTCGACCGATATCAACACCCAGGTCCAGCCACGACAAACCACGCTCTCGAACTCTGGTCACGCACAAGACATGGACGGTATCGAGCAGAACGCCACATCTGACCCTTCCACCCCTGCGACCCTTGCGTCTCTCCATACCATCAATCCTCAACGACCGATCTGATGCCATCACGCTTAGACTCCGCAAGCTCAGACCCAACGAGGGGTTTGGGGGAGTTTACGTGCCGTGCAGAGCGTCGCTGGCTGAGACGGGCTGATTCAATGATACCGACCAGGCTTGGATGGTGTGAAAGATGTGAATTCGACATGGATGATGGTGGTTCCTGTGGACGACGTGGGCCGAGGTGGAGGTGATGGAGACTTGCTTTGACTTGCTGGTGCAGAGGAGATTGGAATGAGGACAGCGTGTAAGATGTCAAGTCTCCGCCGGTCACGTTGGGATGTTGAGGTTGGTCGTAGTGAATGAACTGTGTGTGCTGGGGGCCAGAAGACATTCAACGACATGGTCGATGGCCCAGTGCATGGCGTTTGGCGTGGAGTGCGCACGTGAAATACTGAACAGGTTATTGATGTTCGGGTACCATGCTTGTCTTGACTAAGCTTCTCGTCTTAGCACATGTCTCTTCTGATGTTCTAGTGGAAGGTAGACAGGTGTATGAGTACATCAACTGTCAAGGCATACAACAATGAGCGGATCTCCTCTGAAAAGACAGAGGTAGCGAATATTGCACTACAGCAATCCGCAACTTCTTCCGCGAGATGTTCCTCATCATCTCTGATTCAGCCATAGTATCTCCAGCTCTGTGAAGAGGGAGCGAATGTGAGTGCAAATTCTTGCACCCCTTTGGGCTGAAGAACCAAGCCGACCAGGGTAACGCTTCATGACCTTCATGCTGCTACGGCTAGGGCTATCACTTATTGTGACACACAGCTGTTCGTCTGTTTTGACCTCCTGGACGCTCCTTCGATCAAGTCTCTGACTGTGATGTTCGATTGCCATGGTTGGAGATGCTGGTGGTCTCGTGAGATTACACTTCCGTTCCGTAAGAGTTCGGACTTCAGGGATGCAGCATCTGTTCCATGGGATTTTCGTATGGCGGTGTCTTTTGTCATTTAACTCGGGATTCCTGACTGATTCGATCAATGTTGCGCGATTGCTCCCTCAGCCACATACAAGAGCTGATTTCGGTAACTCAGCAGCTGTCTCATTCGAGGTCGGCCGCGGATCTAAAGCACCAGTATCGTCCGAACGCTGCACCGCAGGCTCAACTGAGTCTACTTTCTTGTCCGTTTGTCCTTTCCCTTTCTCTTTCTTGAGTTTCAACGCTCCCAACGCGATAGCCTCCTCTGGCAAAGGTCGGATATACGGTTGAGCAACCCACCATGGGCGTTTGTACTTTGCTGCTGTCCGTTGTGAGAATGTCATCTCCTCTTCTTTGATCTCTCTCTCTTCTTCTGTGGTTGTCACTTTGATTTCCTGCTGCTTCGTTGCCTCTTCTTGCAAACCTTGCCTGGTTGCTCGTTCCACCATACTCAACACCTTCTCGAATCCTTCAAAATCGCCCGCCTTCGTTCTAGCCAGTGTGTCTCTGATGTCGATATGAATTGACAGCATTGGCTTCAACATCCCAAAGAGGTGACCCTGTATGACTCGAATGTTTGGTGATGCGATTGCAAAGCTGTTCTTCTTCCTTTTCTTAGCGGGAGGTTGTCCCTCTGCTGCTTCTTTGGCCTCTTGGCTCTCTGGCTCAGTGTCTGGATCACCTAGAATCCACAATGGCTTCCGCGCAGGTGGCTCCGTCTCCAACACGTACTTGTAAATAATGTCAAAGTACCGCCTCATCACACCATCAAGTCTGTACCCTCCCACAGTACTGTCCATTGGACTATACCAATACTCTCTGCTTGTGGGGTCGACTGGAGGTTTCGCGAATATTGTAGGGTCACTCAAGTTTCCTTCCGCAGACATAATACCATCTGCTCCCGTAGCCTTCAAACACTCCTCAAGTTCTCCTCCATTCAGGATATTTCCATTCGCAAACATGACCGTCTCAGGTGGAAGACTGTCTCTCAGATACCGAATCATTTCCCAATCCGCAAGACCAGTGTTGTGCCCTTTCTGCTCACGCCTTCGACCATGTACCGTCAGAATCGAAGCACCTGCGGACAGAATCATCTTGGCATATTCAAGCGTTCTCTCTTTCGTGTCTAGAATCCTCATTTTCGCCGTGACAGGTACTGTCAAATTCTTGTCCAGCGTGCTGATCATGTCATGTATCTTGTCCCAGTGCTCCTGCAAAAATGCTCCATACTGCCCACTCCTCGCAATGCCTTGTGGACAACCAAGATTCAGATCTACTGCGTCGCAGTAAGGTGCCACATACTCAGCCGCTGTGAGTAGCTCATGAGGCTTATTGGCGCAGAACTGAACGAAGAGCGGTCGGTCTATGCCCGGGTTGCCATCGAGGAAAGGTTCCGTTTCAGGCGGAGGCGCATCGGTGGTCTCGAGGGAGGATTTGGTTGGCTGGAAATGATCATCGCGGTACTTGACCTTTTCTTGGAATAGGCGAGCATGAAGCATCGGTGTGTAAGCCAATGTCTTCTTTGACGTCTCCGCATCAAGGTACGAACGTGTGAGCATACGCCAGGCCTGCTCAGATAGATTAGATCAATCTCCAGACCGAGTTCCATGATGTGCCTCACTCACAAACTCCGAACGGTCGACCATAGGTGCCACTATATACTTTGGCTCGCCGATAGCACGGTAGAATTCGCGACCACGAAGTTTGGACTTTGCCATTGTTGGAGAAGGCCCTGCTGCAGTCTGCGCAGCAGTCGTCAGGTCTGCCTCTGCCATTCTGTTGGTCTGAACAAAGATGCTGCGAACTAGGTTATTGATAAGCCCGCGCCAGGATGCAGCAGTCTTTGGCATCAAGGACGCAGCCAGGATCAAAGTTCACAGTTGGCTATGTTTGGTCAGTGCGATCTCAACACCAGAGAAAAAAGTACGCGGAGTTGGAGAAGTTGCCCGCAGTGCCCCAGTGAGTGGAAGGCAAGTCTTCCGAAACCAGCATATCGATGTGTTCTGTATCTCGCCAGCCGTCCAGTCGGAATTGTCTCTTCGACCACCATGAAAGACGCCTAATCCCGAATTGCTAGAACTCCTGTCGACAGTTTCTGTCATTCAATCTACGGCCATGCTCGAGCTCCGAGATCTTTAGACATCACGACGACATCAAGCAATCGACAGACGTATAGGACACGAGTACACCATTTACTAATCCCCAAAGCCCTTGAATCCACCACCAACGCTTTCAATGTCACTGTCTTGCTCCATGTTCCTCTGTCGCCTCTTACTCCCTTCCACCATCCCTTTCCTATTGTTCTCAAGGCGTCTCTCATAACCGCTGGACGTACCGATTCTGTTCTTGCCCTTCTTTCTCTTTTCTTCCTTCGTATCGCTCTCCTTGACTGCTCTTCTCACCCCCACCCCCCTCTGCTTGAGGTCGTGTCGATCCTGTTTCGATAATTCTGGCAGTGCTGACAGCAGCCAAGAGGGTACGCCGCTGGTTTTATCATCATCGACGACTGTCGAACCATTCGCAGCCTTTTTCTCAGATGCGGTAATCAAATTTGCAAGTATTTGACATCCTCCCGGGTGTAGAATGTGACACAAATGCCGCCCTCGCGCCCAGCTCTGCCTGTTCGTCCAGCTCGATGGATGTACGAAGCTGCTGTTGTCGGAATGTCGTAATTGACTACACCATTGATGCCTCTGAAATCAACACCTCGACTCAGAAGATCTGTGGTAATTAGGATCCATATCTTCCCCTGACGGAATTCGGTCATTGTTCGAGCCCGTTGAGTGCTTGAAAGACTCGAATGTAGGACTGCAACCCGGCTCGATCCTCCAGCTGAGGCCGGGATATCGTATTTGAGCTCATCAAACAAGGCGGTCGCTCGAGGTATCGTCTGCGTAAATATCAGGAACGGTGGTCGCAGCACCGGGGCATTTGATGCCAAAGTCCCCTGGGATGACGCCGGATGCAACAGCTGCCGCAGCCCCATCAGCTTTCCAGGCTCTGTTGAGGCATACACAAGCCTGTGGCTGATTGTAGGTAATGAGGTATCTTTCAATCCGATGATGGTCCGCAGAAGTGGTCTTGATTTCCGCAAGCGTTTCGAGTATCGGGCTGTGATTGTTGATATCGCAAGCTCTTCTACAGATGAGCCGATAGTTGCTGACCAAAGTGAGACTCTGAGTTGAGGCGATGTGCACGCCTCCCAAATTTTTATCACTTGATCGCGGAACAGTGGATCCAGCAGGTAATCAGCTTCGTCTAGTACAAGAGAGCGTATGTGCGGTAATGGGCTGATCGTAGAGTCCTTGCTTGTAATGGCGTTGACAATCGATAGTGGCGTTGCAACAAGAATATCGGCTTTGACGACCGTTCCGCCCATAGCTTGGTCATTGTCCTCTCCTTCTACCTCTTCCTCGTCTCCGCTTGAACCATTCTCGACAGCATCCCGCTCGTCAAACAACCTCATGCCCTTTCTCATTTCAGTGATCCTGGCACCAGTACCAGCTGACAGCTTGCGCCCTTCATTCACGATTTGACCCACCAACTCTTTCGTTGGTGCCAGAATCAGAGCACTCACGTGCTTCTCGTCTCCGCTTTTCGTCCTCTGATGCGCCTTCACAATCTTCTCGATCAACGGGATCAGGAAAGCCAGGGTCTTTCCGCTCCCTGTAGGCGCAACAGTGAGTAGGTCTGGTTCTTCGTCTTCGCTTCGTAACAACAAAGGAATACTTGCGATCTGAACTTCCGTCGGTTCTCGGTATGCTTGTTCGGCGATATTTGCCACTAAAGTTCGACTGACACCCATTTGGTTCAGCTGCGAGAAGCTCTGCAGTGGCTGGGGGTACAGTCTCGCGGCTTCTTTGCCAGCTTTGCGACTTTCTGGTTTCGATTTGGCCTGGCCATGATGCAGAGAATGAAGGTCGGTGATCTTGATTTTGTGCTGCTTCTGGGTTTTGCGAATCGCAGTTTGATCTAGATCCTCGAACTTGGCGTCCTTCTCAAACTCGCTTCGTTTCCTCTTTTTGCCGTTGACGTCGTCGCCATTCTGGGGCACGCCGAGGGATTTGCCTCCAGCGGATGGCAGTGCCTGGTTCCCTGGCTGCTGAACTTTACCTAGTTTTAGTCCCGATGAGCGCGACAATAGACGTAGCGCGTCCATCTCGTGATACACATGTGTCTTGAGTCAATGTAGCTGGCGTCCACCTCGTACTGTGATAGCGGAAGTGCTTCAAGACGTAAACTTTTTTTCTTACAAGGCTGAGACAAGGCTAATGCCAAGACCGGAAGACGGCAGCGCTAGAAACATGCAAGGCGGCGATAGCGGATCTTAGAATTCTTAGCTCGCTTTCCTATGTCGACGGTCTCGCCACCGGATTGAACAATGTACTTTCGACATACCACAGTGGCACTGTCTTGAAATCGCGGTTATCCCAAATGAAGTCCACTCCGAAGCCTAGGTTGTGAGTTGAGATCATCTATTTCATCTCCTAGCGAGAGGATAACGAGCGGTCTGACATCGTAATGAAGCCGCGGGTGGGAGATTATTTAGTTTGAGCCTCAATCACCGCTGGCGCGGGCTGGTGACACAGAGATCAACAGTCCCCTAACCTATCGAAACACTACTACAGATGTCATGCAGATCCCCCAGCCCCCTTGCGGCCACTCATTGGCCCCTTCGACTGCGCAGTGCAAGGCAAGCCACACGATCTGAACCAGTGACGAGCATTCGTCCATGCTTGTCCTCAGGGCGGAGGATAGTGTGTCATAGCGCCGTCTTGTTTGCTTCGCTTGACCCCAGGGTGCTATCAGCTCTGCGGCTTGTTGGCTGCTACTTGTGAGACGATGGAATGGCAGAATGTCTTATTTCAGACGCTTGTTTCGAGGTTCAGCGCTGAGATCATTCATAAACGTAGCGGTTCCTTAGCATCATGCTCAATCACCTGCTACCTATATAGGGTCACCTGACATTCCGAACCCTTTTCGCCAGCCACCGCAAGTCTTGTATACCTCACGAAAGATGACACTACCACTTGTTGCCATCGCCCTTACGCTGGCGTGTCAAGTATCAGCCTATGTCCGACAAGAATGGAACCCTAATGGCACTAACACACCGCTGGCATCCAACTCGCTGAGCTTCCGTGGTTTCAACTTCACTAATCTGACCAACGACAACACCGTCACCCTCAATCCCGCAACAGACACCTGGACACTTCAATTAAATTACTCTATTGAGTCATTATCGCAGACAGGTAACAGGCGTCCGCAGCCAGTGTACGCCTACGCTCTTGATTTCCCTGGAGGCGAATTGCCTTCACAGAACCAGAGTACCTGGACCATGTGTGCTCACATTTTCCAATATCCATTTCCTGACAACATCACGAACTTGGCTGCGCCCCCTGGTGCCGTCGATGGCGACTGCACCCCATACTTCGGAGAGGAATGCGTACGGGACTATATCGACACTCTCGCTGCAGCAAGGCGATACTCTGAATGTCCATCTCCCCCTACTTTTGGACTAATACCTTCTTGCCGTGGACAGATATCGCAAGGCATCGTCAGTTTTGGTATGCCACGCGCGATCGCATCACTTGGAACCTTGCTAACGCTCTTCAGGCATTACGGACTGGGTAGATCCACTTGTCGTGTACCACGAAGAGAATAACACTTTCACCAATTCTACCACCGGACAGGTGCTCAACGATGAGAGCGTTCATGGTCTTCGCTCCGGACAGGTTTTCTGGAAGCAAGGCCCATCTTTGACATCAGTTGACAATGCGACACAGCAACAAGAAGAAGCTGACATGCTACAACTCATAGCTTTCACGCAGAGTCCCTCAGAAGCTTGGATCGCCAATCAGACAGGTGGAATTGCCGCCTCGAACTTCTCTGTTGCACGCATGGTTTGTGGTCGTGCCAACAGCACTTTCAAAGGCACAGCGACGAGCGCGCAAGGCGGTTCAAACGATTCCACTAGCCAGGGCGTAAGGAGTGCCGCGAATGTGGCGCTGCTCGGTGGTCTGGTAACCACGTCGCTACTTTGCTTCCTTAGTTTAGCTTGATTTAGCGCATGACAGTCATGCGATGCATGTAACTCAGCCCCATGATTCGAACCAGTCCAAAAATTGGTTTTCATCGTATTGAAAGTTGTCATGAGGTTGATCGAACGTGTTTCCAGAATTTGTGATGGCCTCGAGTAACTGGTCATCCGTCATATCAAAGACTGAATAGCTCTCTGGTGCAACGTGACCAGGACCAAACTGACCGGCATCGACAGGCATGGGATGACCCGACAGGACTTCTTGGGCGTAGTGGTCAATAGCATCAGCGATTGTGTTGTGTTGAACAGCGTTAGCCTGCTGCCGTTGCGAACGAGGCGATTCTTGCAGTGATCTCGACTGTCTAAGAATGGTCTTGATATGACGGCCAAAGAGTGCTGAGGCACCTTTACGATGCTCTGGGATTCGTCCAATTCTCTCAAGGACTTCTGCGGTCTCCATGATCAACGGTCGAGCGTTTGGTGTAAGGAATGCCTTGCTTTCCGTTTTCGTAGTTCCTAGTCCCAGCACGAAACATGCTGCGAATGACACCATGATGACTGTATTGTTCGGCATTGATTTCATTCTTGGCTCAGACTGAACTGCCACTCTCATCACATTCAAGGCTGTGGCTAGTCCTGCCGCACGAAAGAACTGCTTGACATCAGTGGAGGCTGTCGGATGATTGATGACATTGCAGTATGCGGAAAGCTTGGTATGCGATGCGAGGATTTCGACATATGGTGGAATGCCACCGTTCGGTTGTTGGATCTGGAACGACCATGTCGCGAACCAGTGCTCGAAGAATTTTTCGATCTCTAGACAAAAAATAATTAGATTCATGCACCTTGAATCGAAACGATTTCGCGCAGTACGTCCCAATAACAAGGTTATCTGGAGATCGAAACAGCACTGTGTCAAACTTACTTTCTTTGATGAACTTCATCGTTTCTATACCATTGCTGACAGTCAGGCGGGTAGAGTCACACGTGCTCCGAATATTACTGATCAAACCGACAATGTCTCTCCGTAATACAGTAGAAGAGATCAACGGCCCATCTTGTCTCTCGGAAATCTCTGAAATGTGCCAAGAATCACAGGAGTCGAGCAACGGTCCGGTAGGCACTGTGGGAGACCTGCCCCGCGCAAGACACACACCTCTGTCGAGATTGAAGAGTGCTAGCCAAGTACGCTCCCTTGTTCGTAGTAGTCGTTTGGCGAGTACAGAGTTTGGGTCAATATTGGTGTAGCCGTCTATCGTCAAAGCCCTCATCGCGTCAAGACAATCTGACTTTGCAACACGCTCGAGAAAGCCTGGTGGTCGCATTGTGGACGAGGGTGTGACAATTTTGTTGAGCTGCAGGTCGAGAGCGACAGTAAGAGCCATTGATAGATAGTAACATGTTTCATCGTCTTCCGCCCAGTGCTTGCCAGGCACCATCCAGGGTATGTTTACCATGAATGCGAGAACAATTTCTACAGACCTGTAACGATCGGCTGCTATGATCTGGACCAATCTCTTCACATGAATCTGGAGTCGCTTGGATAATGCTGCCGTATCAGGTAGAAACAATGCAGACGCAGCCATGACAGAAGTGAACAAGAATGCTGATCTTGACCTCACAAACGCTGCGTTGTGGATATTGGAGTCCATTCCCCATCTCGTATGAGCGAGATTGTCATGAAAATACGCGAACAACTTCTGTGCTTCATCCTCACTGATTAGGCCAAGCTCGATTGGGTCCAAGTCGGGAAGGATATCGAGCTTTGATTTCAATGGTTTGAAGAAAGCTTGCGTCTCACTTTCCTCGGAGACGATTGTGCCAAACTCGGTTCCTGGGGTTCTGTGTACCGTTGATGGGGTTGGCACACTGGGCGATGGTTCTGGTATAGCAGAAGCAATAGCAAGAAGTTGCAAGGGGTTGTCAGCATTATTCACGGTGACATCACCGCTGTCATCAGAATTGTCAGTATACGACACAGGCCTACCCACGGGAGAGCTTTGAATGATTGGCCTGTTCAAGTCTGGTCTTTGACCGGTTGGCTGAGTCTGCGCTCGTAATAGCGGCGGACGTGTTGGAGAGAAAGGGGTAGAAGTCGGTGTAGACGCGCCAGTCTCGCGTAGCAATAACTGTAGAGCTTGAGCTTGTGTATTATCAAGCCCGTCACTACTCGTCCTTGACTTCTTGATAGCCTGTTCAACTTGAGCTATAGCTTTCTCCAGGCCTGAGCGCTTGCTGTTCACTGTCAGTGATACTGGTGGAATCTTACTCCAGCGGCCAACTGACTTTTTGACGCCCTTGTACCTGCCCACATGATACTCCGGGATGACACACCCAGACCCTGATTGTCGACATTTTTTACAGACCGTGTCCTCAGGAGCACGAATGCATTTCGTCTTGCTCCGGCGACATTCCAGACACGCAGCTTGTTTCTGACGAGCACTGTCAGCGTCGGAGATTGCGGTGTCTACACTGTCCATCGTGTAGTTTTGATGTCTCCCATTGCGCCGTGGAGCGAGTCTGCAACAGGTCTTTGTGCCACTGAGGTTGAGGCTGCCGGAATGGAGGTTGCCGGACAACACATAGCTTGACCACCCCAAACGTTCTAGACATCAAATTGTGGGCCGTTGTGCTTCGGCCTCGCTGAGGCTCCTCCTGCCGTAGCCGAGGATCATTCGCGGCTTGGCAGCGTGACGTCAAGTGTCAACAAAGGCAACGACGACATCTCAAGCATGAACTTCGACGACACGCGTATAGACCGTGACCACACATCAGGACATGTTAGAAAACTTGCTTAGAATGCGTTGTAAACGCGACAGAAGAACGAGATTGCAATGTCATTGTTGATGACATGCTAAGGACAGCAATTTGATCAGTTTCCATGTCAAGCTTTATCAGATACACATATGAACCAGTAACGCGTTCCTGCAGATGCTTCAAGCCAAGCAGTGCTTTACTACTCCAGACTCTCCCATGTCAACCTTTCGCCAACCTCCCAAATCGGTACAGTTCCCATAGTCACTTCCTTTACACTGCAACGTACGCAGGACAGAACGCCATTGCTAAACCAGTCTGTTGGCACCATACTTTGGGGTTGAATGTGTACAAGTAGATATCACCGAGATCACCAAGACAACTCAGTAACCGAGCTTCAAGAATGTGTCTTTTCCCGCAGCGGCTGCTGGCTCTCCGCTGGATGAGTCCATCGCTGCGACGATAGACTCAGTAGTTGTAGTAGAGCTGGATCTGCGTGTCTTCTGACTAGCTTCGATAGTGTCCTTGACCTCGCCTTCGTTGACGGCCGACTCGTCCGGGGCTTTAGAGACTTGTGCAACACGTGATGCTGTGTTCAGTCGGAGGAACTTGTGTGGCAGCGACATTGTGGTGAACTTTGGAAATTGTCTGATCTGAAGATTTGTATGGATGAGATATACAGAAGTCGAGTAACAGACGAGGTCAGGTGGCCGCTTTTATGCTCTAGGTCGTTCATGACGGAGGTTTATGACCATTTCGCGGATTCCGCGTGACCGAGTAGGCATTGATGATTGGTAAGTTTGAGTCAAGTCGAGGTGCGCTACAAGGGCAGTGTGACCTCGGTCAGCCCATTCAGGGACACGATAGTTTGACGTAATAGGACTAGACGGTGCTGGTGCTGCGTCTCACTGTTGTCGTTGGTTGAATCAAGCAAACTTCAGCCCGCCTCATGTCCGTGCCGCGTCAAGATGCCTCGGACAGGTGCGGTATGCAAAGCCACCTACGCTGAACGCGATTGACAACCTCTTGACTGCATGGATCGACATGAACTCGGACTTCTACGGCCGAGCATGCACAAGTCCACGGGGAGAGCGTTGTCGAAAAAAACCTCCGACGGCGACGCGGGAAAGAGCATGTGTTGCACCATCAGTGGTCATGCGAGTCGATTCGTGGTGCTCATCTTTCATATGCAACCGCTATTGTGCTACCCCCGATACATCTCCATATGGTCAGTTCTTGCGATAGCATAGACAGATGCCTATCAGACACGTTACACAACGGCCGTGAAGAGCTCAGAGTCGCTCTCGACGGTGATAGAAACACCGAATCCAGGATGCACCACGTGCCGGCAGCGGAGTTTGCGAAGGATATCTTGTGAAGTCGTGAAGACGACACTTCAGGGCATGATGGGCGGCAGAAAGGGTCGTGAGTGGCAGGTCGGACCAACGGTTGAGACTGGATCGACAGGGCTGCAGCAGCGTTATCCTCCTCCCTCGGTCCGGGGCACTGTCAAGTAGCCAAAGTGCCTGGACGAGTGCCCACCGCCTCTATCCTTCGGCCGGAGGAAACAATTTCCCAGGTCTTGCACGACACGATCGTTTGCTTGCACATCACTAGAGAAGCCTGCACGTCAGGCCGACTGTATCCCAATGATACGAGGGTGGCCCTGTCGTTGCCTGCAGCCTCTGAATCCGGCCAAACATACGTAGTAGTAGAGAGCCGAGCGGGCAATGCAGTAGCAGCAGCAGCAGCAGCAGCAGCAGCAGGAGTAGCAAAAGTCCGGGCAGGCTTGGGTGATGCTTGGCATGTTCGTCCAGCGTCCACCAGCACCACTCACTGCTAGCTGCACTTCTGCTTCTGCCCTCTTGGCACTTGACGCCCGCATCATCAGTACGATGCTCACATCACGGCGGCCAACCAATCCTCTTCTGTTCGTCTCTCAGACTTTTATACTCAGTCACGACATAGATCCTAAATCGCACAGGCCTCCGAGAAAAAGAAAAGAAATCTCGTGACATAACGTTACTCAAGATGCTCGCGCTGTCACGCAGAGATCACATTACACAGCATGCGGGAAGCATCGAATTGTGTCCGCTGACAAGACCACAGCGTACACGTCAATAGCCTGCCATTAGCCATGGCATTGAGAAACGCATTCAAAGGACCATTCTAGGAAGCATACAAGCATCGGGTACACAACAGAGAGTTTGCGATGGCCGCTCTTGCCCGACTTACCCGCGCGCCATCATAGTGCCATCCATAAGTCAGACGTCCGACCAGACCGTAATAGGACATGGCAATCGAGGTATCGGGAAGTCCAGCATACTTCCGACTGTCCAAACCCGACCTGGTGCGGCAGTGTGCGTTGTTGAACCCGGCTTGGTCAACATGCATCCGTCCCTCACGGCCAGGCCGCCAGCACGATTGGCTCTTCGAATGAACAGTGGTGGTCGCCTGAGGCTGGCTTCTCGACTCATCGACCAGATCTATCGGGACTACATGGCAAGTGGAAACGTATCACCCGTTCTTAATGACTCGCTTCGCCCTGTAGCTATCGCTGGAGCCTAGTCTGGACCAATTCTGATGCATTCTTCAAGAGGCACAGGTCGACCATGGAGCGGCTACTGCTCATTGAATTCTGATGTAGTCATATATCCTGCAGTCGAGGCCTTTCCTGAAACAGGCCCTTAGCGCTGGTGGTCGTGAGCAAGCTTCACAAGATGCTGCTATCCGTGTCCACCAGGGTCGTGGCCAAAGGACCACCCCTTGCTATTCGTCTCTGACCTGAAGATCGAAATGCGGACGGAATTTTAGGTTCGGCATGGCCCGCCTGGAGCAGGTAGCCGAGCTTCAGACGCTGCCGTCCTGGATGCATCTCTGGATGATACAATATCACCTGCATTTGCATTTTCACTGCGCCTGCATGATATACTATGTGCTTCTCTCGCCTCGTTGCTGCCTCGTCACGTCCTTCTTTCCATTCGTCGCACAGGCTTTTGTCACCCTCTGACACAGTTCTGATAAGAAGTCTCTGCGCCGACTCTTGAACACCACCACCCAACATTTATTCTCGCTTCGGACTGTTCATCCGCGCAAATCTCAACGTGGAAATCAAGGAAATCCGAATCATTTTCTAGCCGAGTCACGACCGAAGCAGCGACGAGAGAATGTGTCGAACATTCGTCAACACGTATCAAATTTGTTCCCACACGAAAAAAGTCACTTCTTATTGCAGTGCTTATCATGGGAGCACACCGAATCGACTACCGGCTGACCACAAGGATATCACTGCGAAGCGGTCGATGCCTGGCAAGTGCGAAGATTGCATGGCGGCGAAGAAATGATCTTACCCTCAGTATTACTCGACCACTCCATCCACCCATCTAGACAGACGTGAGCACACATCGGCGGACTCAAAAGGTATGGCCCTGTGATAGTGCTGACTCGGATCTCGAGAGAGGGACTGACTCAATCTTCTAGATCTCAGAAGGGAGGGAATCGGTGTCCTCAGCTGCTGGAGGGGATGACACTCGTACGAAGGCAACGATCGCGCACGCCGAGTCCTGACGCTTTCCCCCTCGAACTCATGATTGGAGCAGAAAAGCCTGTCATGCGGCGGAGCAGAGAGGTGCGACAGCACCCTCTAAAGCAGTCTCATGCATGGATGTCGGTGCACACCGGTTACAGACGACTGCAGGGTTTCATCGTTGACGCTTTCGCGATCGCGCTCTGATTTCACATGCCGTAGGCGATAGGGCTTGATTGCGCAAGATCGTCCGGCAAGACTGGTGCTGGTGCGGATATGTGGTTTGTTCTGACAGGACCGTTCAGGGCGGGGAAGGACACGGAGGCGCATCTTAGTTTGCCTCACGAGTCGCGACTTGCAATCAGCCCGAAGACGAAACACAGGGAGCCATACAGACAGTTTCTAGGTCAGGCGAATATGTACGTAATGCATGCATTACCAACGGCGTTGTTGCAGACAA
>JAOSBN010049763.1:0-14679 GCA_027563595.1 Erythroxylum suave | reverse complement strand
ATTAATGCTAACATAACTTACTCAATTAATCTAATCATGCTTAATTAAAAAAAATTTATTTATTTATTTATTTATTTGGGCTAACAACTAGATATGAGGGAAGTTTCTAGCCTCATGACCTTGACTTATTTGACAATACCTTTGATAAGGATGTGGAATTCTACTAGAAGTGTTGTTCTAATTGGTGCTATTATGCCAGATTGAATTATTTGATGCTTGAATTTTTGACTAGGTAAGATGAGCAAAAGAATTTCTTCTTTCTTTGAAGTTTCAACTGTCATAGTTCATAGAGGTTAGAAAGTGCATCAATTCTAATTTATTGTTAATATTAAAAAAGGAGAAGTTTTTTATGAATTTTATCGAATGATATAGTGTTATCCCTAGCTGGAACTATACAAAGTAATTATTTAAAGTTATTACCAAGGGCATTTTGGATCTTATCAATGAGATCTTCATCAAGTAATGATGCACTAAAATAGCTAGTTATTTAGCATTAATTTTGATTGCTTGTAGAAACTCTATAGTGGACATGGTACATATGCTAATGTTTTGACTTAATTTTGATGTGTTTAAAGCTACCACAAGATTTTTTGGCAAAAATACTGGTTATAATGGTCTATACTTCTCTAGAGGCTTTTGCAGTGGCTATAAATGGAATGATTTGAGATAAGATGGAGCCAATGATGGCATTGAGAATTAGTTGATCTTGCTTGTTAGGTGTAGTGCTTTCAACTATTGTTATTTTTTCTTAAGGAAAGATTTAGATCCATTAACATATGTCAAGAGATCATATCTTATAGAAAGAGTATGAAATTACAACTTCCATGAGATATGGTTGGGTGAGGCGAGTTTTAAAAGAGTTTGGGCTACAAGATTGATTCTTATCAATGTTTGCATGGGTCAATGGTGTTATGAATTGTTGAATTTTCAACAACATTGTTGAAAACATGTTCATAGCAGTAAAAAAAGAAAAGAAAGATATATAGTAGACATGTGAAGAGAAATTTAGGAGTTCAAGTGATAGGAGAAGAAATTTTTTTTGGTAGGATCACTTTTAAAAAGAAAGGAGCTTTAATACCATAATAGGTTTTATATTAGGCAAAGAGAGCAACAAAAAGCCCAATGTTTATAGTTAAATGCAAATTAAACCTCAACATTTTACTGTGTTCAAATTAAACCTTCAAATTTTAGATTTGTTCAATTATAACCTTGTGTGGATAGAAAATATAATGGGGTGATGATAGTGTCAACTAGTTGCCACATCAATAATAATAAAATTTGAATTTAAAATTAGGTCTCGTTGTGCCAAAAAAATGTCTTTTGGCATTTTGAGACTCAACTATTAAAGATTAATAATTAAAATTATTAGGTTAATATTATTCATTTTAATTTAATTAATATAAAATTAATTAACTTAATTAATTTTATTAACTAATAATTCGTTGATGTAAAAATCCTAAAATTGAAAATCATAAATTTCTATTTCAATCCCAACTCTAGAACCCATCTTCTCCAACCAGAAATAAAAATGGTACACAATAACTAATACACATAGTTCCTAGTTCCAGTCTTGTTTTACCAAAAAGGTGGGAGGTTTTGACGATGATTCTTGCCAATTTCCCAAATGGTTGTTGATTAAAAATAAATAGGAAGTGCGATGGTCTTTGCTTTAAAGTGAATACAATTTAAAGCTTGGTTCTTTCTGCAAAGAATAGAGTACTTGTTTGGGGGGAGGGGGTGGGGTAGGGGAGGGAGACAATGAACCTGCCTAAACTTTTATTAATCTAAAAAACCCAATCCTAAAATTCAGCTGTGGAAAAATATGCATAACTAATCATGTTGTTTATCATAACAAAAATTAACATAACCAAATTAAACTATAACTAAAACCCCCTAAGTCACAGATAACTCGAAAGCAAGAACTTGTAGAATAAAAGAACAATTAGGAAAACAAAAAAAATGATAATCAAGTAGAACATACTTATTAAGGTAATTTATTCCTTAAAAAACTGATTTTGAAGTTTAAATCGCAACAACACTTAGAAGGAATGGATCAAGTATCGGAGTCAAACAAGAGAGATAGAGAGAGAGAGATATAATTTTGAGTTTATTTCTATCATCACCATTCATCGTCACTGAAAACCCAAAATTTTAACATTTCAGAAACTGAAAATTTCGTTATATTATAAAATTCCAACATTGTAGAAATTGTCCATCACTACAATTCATTGTACCAAAACTTTTCAACATTTAAAAAATGTTCAATATTTTAATAGTGCCATTCATTGTCACTGAAAACCCAAAATTTTAACATTTCTTTTTTTTTTTTGCAATATTGACACATTTCTTAGAGTTGGGATTGTTTTTGGGTAGAGACGATTGGTTTTAGAGTCGGGATTGAAATGAAAATTTATGAATTTTCATATTTTTTGATTTTTACCTAACTCAATTATTAGTTAGTAAAATTCATTAGGTTAATTAATTTTATTTTAATTAAATTAAACTTGATAATATTAATTATTGAGGCAAGTTTTAATTTATTTAAAACCCTCAAAATACCGCAAGCGTATGGATTGCAAGTGTAGTATAAGAGGTGTCGATCCCTAGAGGAGTTGGTGAACTAATCAAATTCTAAGTTGTTGGTGAACTAATCAAATTCTAAGTTGTCTAAGTTATAAAAGGATAATTAAAATGAAAAGAAAAACTAAACTGAAAAGTAAATACGTGAATATGGAAAGATAGAAATAAGAATTCTAATATTAAACAAGGAAATTAAATTGAGCACCACCAATTTGACAATTGAAAATCAACCAAGAATTGATCGATTATGAAGGAGGCGGATTTATCCTATCAGCAATGCTAATCTAGTCACTCATATGTTAATATGGTATCAGTCCTAAACTATATAGGGGTGGATTACTCTCTCTCAAGTTGTAATCACGAAGTCCTAATTGATAATCCCTAATTAAGTCAAGTAACTGAAAATGTAATATCTTAATTAACGATCAGCCCAGAACCTAATTAGTTATTAAATGTTCTGATGAACAAATAGGTCCTCACATGGGATGTCTCTCTGTATAAATTACTGATTTGATTAATCATGTATTATGAAAAATTGTCCAAAATATTATACCTAATAAATGATCGATGCATGGGCTGGTTTCCTTTTGGCACAACCACCTAATTCAAGGAAATATATTTTTATATGGTTTAAATGGAAATTTTTTATATGTGTTTCTAGGATATTTTCGCCATTTACATTTACTGTATTTTTGTTGTTTTCTTTGTTTTTTACGGTAGATAGAAAATTCAAATCCATATTGTTGAGGAACTTCTGAATATTTAGAACAACATAGTTGGATATCTTTGTGTCTCAATTTTTTTAATGTAATTTTGCTTCTAGACATTTTTGTGATAAAACTTCTTTTGTTATTGAATAACACCACCTAAATTATAAGCTACCAAATTAGCATTTTGTTTTATTACAAATAATTCTTCTACTGTTTTATTTATTGGATAAGGTAATTTTTGGATTTACTAAATTACAACCTAATATTCTTAAAAAATTACATAATTTTATTGACATGTTTAAAAATATAACTAGAGTTTAAAATTTTTTGGGACTAGTAAATTATATATTTGATCAAAGGTTTCTTAAAAATCTAGCTAAAGAAAGAAAACAGTTACAACTTAAATGTTAGAGATGATATTTCTGTAGATGCCATCATTGAAGAATAAAGACAAAAGTAGCATATTCCTCCTGTCTGCCACCCATTATGTAATTTTTACTATTTATCATATGAAGCAGGCAGGCCTACTGTTGACCATACAATAAAAGTAGATTCTTTATTGGATAAGGTCATTTTTGGATAAATATTTGTATATACATTTCTTGTTCGATGAATTAATTTACAAAAAGATCCATCACAATCATAATTGGTATTAGAGCCATCTAGCACATGTACTATTACTTTAGAAAAACCATGGAGGGCATAGAAACTAACATCATATCCTAATTAACATGTGTATTTAACCAAAGCAACTTAGGTCACTAATTTCACAAGCTAATAAATCTAAGAAACCTAAAACATTATGTTTAAGGCTAAATTTATCACGTTAAGTCATAGCCATTGACATATTGACACAAATCATATCATGAAAACCTAAATAAACTATTATACAATATGGAAAATTCACTCTCAAAGTAAAAACATATAACCCTCCCAACACTTGAACAACACATTATCCTCAATGTGAGAAGGACACACAAACACACATGAGGGGGAAATAAGAACCACAATATACGAAAAACATAAGAAGAAAATACTAACAAAAATGAAAAGAAAAGGGTTAGAATACGAAAATGTCAAGGTGGCTAAGGCAGTGATGGCTTCGAAGATGGAGACCTAATGTGCTTGACATCGAGCTGGGTTCCCTTTCTTATAATTGATTCAAAGAGAATAAGAGAGTTAGCAATCCAACCATTGCACATCATTAAAATCTTATTTTAGAATTTAGAACAAACCTAACTACAGAACAATTTAAATCTAATTACAAAATGTGCTAAGTTATGGTCATTAGCTTAGCCTTCATCCTTTAAAACTCAGCCAAGATCAATTATGAGTGGCTTGCTTCCATCCATGATGCCCAATTTCAGTTTTGTAGCTTGTAATTAAGCTATAAATTGCAAAATGATTAGAAGGACAATATTGATAAAGTTGAGAAAACCAATTAATTTCAGTAATGTCTTTTTTACTAATAAATGGTCAATAAAATAGGGACTAACGAAACTCCCTGAATCTTCTATTAAGTCTAGTAGTTTGTTTGGTAAAAGGGTGAGTTGTTCTTATTTTTCCTTAGTAACCCCCTTTTCTTCTTCTTCATTTGCTTCACGAACAGAGACTTTTATAGCTTTTTCAAACTTGATGTCCATTGTTATCTATTCTTCTTTCCTTTTCTTTTTTAAAGATTTGCCCATCAATCCTCCTGAATGAGTCACACTCCTTCAGATTCTTTAATACATCATGTTTAATGCAACTTGGTCATTACTAATCTAAAGGATAATGTTCTCTTCATATCTACTAAAACTTCTTTGATGTTCAAGTATGGAATACCAAGATCTGGTGGATAATATGGGCTTCATCCTCTTTTTTTATTTCTCGGTCTTATACAAAGTGGGGTTCAACTTGATTTTTCGCTGGTTCTTTTAGCTCTACCCCATTCCTAAGTGTGATTGCCTGGCATGGCTCTATTGAATTTATTTTCATGCTGCGTAGATAGTTTTCTACACTCCTCTTACAAAACTCCCTGGAAAGTTGGCCCATTTGAACCTCTAGGTTGTGAATAAAGGAGGTATGATCTTCCGTTACTTGCTCAAACTTCTCTTCCAATATCTTCTAGGCCTCTTCCATGATTATGAGCTTATCCATGATCTGATCCAATTTAGAATCCCATGAAATGGACTCATCTGCATAAATCCTGATAGGTCTTGATATCCTAAGTGAATCCTTATATTGTTAGACCAACAGAAATTTGGGTGGTTCTGTTACCCTGGATTGTATATGTTCTAATAAGTATGATGATTTCCCTAACTGAATTGTGCCTTATTGAATTCTGCAAGAGTCCTTTTCTCCTTATAAGGTATGTCCTCCATCATCGCTTTTTCTATCTCTTATTTTCATTTAATTTGTCAGATTCCTTATTGTCGCCTTGTAATGTCTGAATTGATGTGTAATACCTATTTCCCATACGAAGGGTTAGAACCCTAGATTTTCGTACATGAGAAATAGAATTGAGAAATTAGGAAATGCATTTCATGCTCCTGCATAACAGTAGTATACACACATGTGAATTTGATTTTTTTTGTACACATTACAATGACCGTACATGCACTCAATTGACATTTTTCCTATATAAATGATTTTTTATGATTATGCTGTTAATAGTGAATATTATGTCTTGATTTTTGATTTAGTGAATTATATAATTGATTTAGAATTTTTAGTGAAAATTTGGGAGATTTATGAAATTATGTGTATTTTTGAACTAGGGAAAAATGCCATGTGGCAAGACAAATTGATAAATGGTAGTAGAAATAAATGACAATTGATAGTAGAAATAATTGATAAGTGACATTAGGATTGATTGACAAGTTTCATATAAAATTGAGTGACAATTGGATTTGAAATAGGGTGACAAATGGACTAGTTATTAAAAGTCCTATTGAAAACCATAAGAGGAGGACATATGGCAAGTGACAAGTGTCATGCCACTTGCCACACACCTCACTTTTGTATGTTCAGTTGAAAGACATCCATTTTGTGTTTCATTTTTCTAAACACTATCTTCTCCATTTTTCGTTTTTCTTTGTTCTCTCATCTACGACACTCTCTTCTCACCCACTCCACGTTGATCTTTGGTATCATCTTTCATCATTAGCTACTGCAAGATCCTTGCTATCTCTTCCTATTATTAAAACACACAACCTAATCTTTCCTCTTTAAATGATGATGATTGTAAGATGCTTGGAGAAGGCTAGGGTTATATGACATTCAAAACTTGGGATTAAAACAAGTAAGTGTGTTCTTGATCTTCATGGTTTGTTTGCTAGAAATGTTTTGATGATAGTTTAAGAGGTGAAATGGTTGTGGTAATAGTGTTGAAGTATGCCGAAATTTGGATGAGGAAATAAGTAGGTTTATGACATTTTTTTGTATATGATGAGTAATAAATTATGAAGTGTTATAGGGATGATTTTTGAGATGGATTGATAGTAAAAATGGTGTTTTAATGAGAGTTGAAAGTTGATGACTGAAGAAATGTGTTAATGTCCTGATTTTGTGTTAATGACGAGTACAGGAAATTGATGAATGAATACAGAAGATGTGTTCTTATTTTGAGAATATTAAAACCATGGACTATAGGTTGTTATGTAGATGAAATAGGATGTAAATTAAGGGTATAGTAAAGTTGAAATTTACGTTTAAGAAAGGTGTTAAATAATGTTCTTGAAGTGAGAAGAAGTAAGGATTTAGTATAATAGTGGATTATAGATGATATGTTCTATTTTCGTATCACTGATGAACAATAAATTTTGAGTTGTCTTATGATTGGTATTAGGATGAAATTGAGGTAAAAATGATGAGGTTATGAAATTTAAATGATGAACTATGGAGATGATTTGTTGATGTATTATAAAAGAGATAAACTATGAAAAGAGTTAGGATTTTGTGAATGAATGGGATTAAGTGAATGAAAAAGAATCAATTGAGTAGAGTTTTGTGAGCTTTAAAGCAACTAATATGGTAGTTAGATTAACATGTGATGAAGTTGCATAAATAGACATGAATTATGGAAAAATAGAGTGATAGTGTTGTTTCTAAGTGTTGGAGTTATGTAAATATAGTGCCCTGGAAAGCAAGTGTATTTACTTATAACTTAATTTTCTTCCAGTTACGATTTTGTAATGAAAATATTTATTATTAATAAAAATAAAAGGGCTTTGTTTTTATAAGCATTATATATGTAGTCTTAAGGTACCGAGATTCTTTTATAAGTAATATACATTGATTCATCCTTATTCGCTAAGCTTTCGGAAGTTGAATCAAAGTATTCCAAGAATTGCACTGTAGGGTGCATCCTCGATTGTTCACTTAATCAGAACCTAAATAATTGAATGTAAGTTAACCTATATGTCATGCTATGCAAACTAATTTGGAGAAAAAGGGGGGCTTTTAATTTTTGAACATATTGGTAGAACTAATTTGAATGTAAAAAATAATGTTTTTGGATTTTAGGGGTATAGAAAACTGAGGAAGAAAAATGCAAAAGACTAAATAGTGATAAAGTCCCCTTGAAAGTGAGTTTTGGCCATCATTGTTCGAAGTTAATTTAAGTGAGAGTAGAAATCCCTAAGCTTCAAAATGTAAACTTTGAAAGACTTTTCAAGTCCAGGATCTTAATCAATGAGTCTTCATTTTTTTAAAATCCCGTTAAGTGCTCTTAGTGTGTGTAGTAGGATTAGCCAATGCAATAGGTCAAATGGAATCTAAAATCATCTCAACCTGAAACAAAACTATGCAAGACAAGAGAGAATCAAGAAGATTTCAAATTTACATATATGAAACTTCATACATTTAAGCTCAAAGTTCTACATAAACTAATTGATCCTACACATAATGAATATCCTACATTTGATTAAAAACATAATCAAATAGCTCAACTACAAATCATAAATCCTAGACCTAGGATCTATAAATTCATAACTGAACTATGGATGAAACTACTCCCCTTTTTTAGTCCATTGAACTCCAGCCATTGCTGCACCTTCAAGAGGAAAAGAAACTCCTAGCCACTCATTGCACTCAGAAACTTCACAACTTGGAATGCATCAGAATCACCCATGGTGGAGGTTTAACAGTGGAATGAAAATATGGAGAAGGTAAGAGTTGTTCTGCAGAGAAAAGATGAAGGAGAATCTAAAAATTGTGTGTCTACCGCCTCCTAGCTATTTATCCCAAAATACGGCTTTTTAACTGGTATTCAGGTCAGGTTATAAGCATGGGTAAGTGAGGTTTCCAAAAATGACTCGGGTTTTAGGTTGCTGCTTCGAAGTTTTCATCGCGGCGAAGTGACGAATTCGCCACAGCCAAATTTTCCCAAAAGGTCTGAGCTATTGATTTGAAGGTTTGGTCGTGCCCAAATTTTCCCGAAAGGGTTTGGGCTGTTGATTCACATGCTTCACCACTGCAAAGTAGTGAGTTTGCCATGGCTAACTTGTCCCTAAGGGTCTTCTTCCTTGATTTTATGGCTCAATAATTTCTTGGTCTTCACTCTTGGCTCCACTTCTTGAGTGTCCTGCAATGAAAAGTAATAGTTTGCAATATCAATTATCCTATAAACCAATTGAGTGCAATTACTAATTAATTATGACAAATTTACCCTTAAACTATATTAATTCAAAATAAGCACTCTTGAACTAAATTAAACACAATATCCATCAAAAAGAGTCAAAAAGTATAACAAAAACTATAAAAATACCACTGAATAATATAGAAAACTTGGGTTTAATCAAATTCCCCCCACACTTAGACCTTTGTACTCCGGGAAAAAGTTCATAAAAGTTAAAGGAATACAAGTGCAAAAGGAAATACTGACTATACCTAAAAATGAAAGCAGAAAATTAATAAAACCATTTTCCTAGAAATCAACTAAAGTAGGCTGAAAGAATGCCAAGATGATCAACACCATAAGTATTTAAGCCGAGAGATTAAGCAAAAGAGACTTATCTCAAGGGAAACTGTTTAACTCTCAATTTACTTGTCTTAGGGAAATTTTCACTCTAAAATCTGATTAATTCATTCTCTACCATAAGCTTGTGATAGTTCTACCTTTCCACCATGAGGACTATAATTTTACAAATCAAGAGAACTTTCAGGGTTGTAATGATGAATGAAGGTCAAGTGAAATGTATGGAATAAAAGAAACAAGACAAGTGACATGCATCACAATTATCATCTTCATGAAATGAGTGTCAGCTATTCCAAAGAAAAGTTTTAAAATTCTAACATAGCAGCTCTTTTTTTTTCATACTATACTGCAAAACAATTGTTCGGATAAATGTCATAATTAGACTCAAACCTGGTTCCTGAAATATTAGAAGGAACTACTTAGGAAACCTAAAATCGGTGCATTTAAAGTACCAAATTTCTCAGTCTTTATTCTTTACTAAACTATGGTAGCAACCCACCATCAGACTGACTTGGTAAAAGACACTACTTTGGCTTTTGCTTTTTTTTTTAACCCATGAATTCTACTTAAAAACACTCAAATTGAGAAAACTGAAGATAAAATATTTACATCAGTTTATAAAAGTGTGCATGTACTCAAAATGATGGCTCAAGGGGGCTACCAATGGTAAAGTGTGTGGGGTTTGTGTTTGGGTGAGAAAGGTTTTGCAATGGATGCCTCTTTCAATTTCACAAAATTTAGTTCATCAAGCCTTGATTAAGAATTAAAACAAGTTCTAAAGAGATATAAAATTGAGCAAATACACACAAATGAAAGAATTCAAGCCCAAATATCCTTGCAACAAGGATAGTGTCTCAATTAAATAATCTTAAGGTTTAAAAACGCATAGCGCACCTTCCTTAACGTACCCTCACTTACTTCTTATTGAAAACATTAAAAATGGAATTAGTCAAAATTCAACTATCATTTAAAAGCATGGATAGTTTTCCAAAAGCATATGTAAAACAATACAATTTTCAAAACTTTTCAATCATAGAAGTATTAAGAACCTAGTGTGGGAGCATTATTTAAGTGGTGATCGCGGCGAAATCAAAAGTTGGTCATGGAGAAACTTGCCCAAGAAAGTTTTAGCTGCGGCAAAAGTGGCAGAAACAAATGCCTAAGTGTTGGCTGTGGTGAAGTAAAAGGTTGGAAAATTGTTGCCATGGAAAAAAATGGTAGAAATGTGGAGAAGATAGAAAAAATGCATATAATTGCAATTTCACTTGAAAGATCAATTTCAAAACTTAAAAGATAACACACAAATGACACATAAGTGGTCAAAATGTTGCATGAATAAACCGTTTGGTTAACTCCCCCACACTTAAACATAATATTGTCCGCAAGATTGAAAGAATTAAAGCACAATCACATAGAGCATATGATAACATTAGATGAACGGATCAACAATATCTCAATATCTAATCAAACAAATACAACATTCAGCACAGGCTAGATCATCTAAGGAAAAGACATAAAAAAAGTTAACTAGTATCCAGGAAACTCAAAACTAAAAACATAAAGACTCAAACATAAAACAATAAGACAAAATGCAAATGACTTGAGATTGATCTGCAGGGGAATCAGTTGCGGATCTAGAATATTCAGACCCAGATGGACCTACTCCAGACGTGCCCTCCCCAAATGTGTTAGCGCCGCGCCATAGATCGTCCTCATCAGAGGGCAATTGGAATTGTAGGCGTTCAGCTAGCAAAGCTTCTATGCGGTGATGATTGTTGGACCCCGTATCAGGACCCCAACTCGCATGCAGAATATCTTAATACGTAAGTTATTTCCCAAAGAGAACACCTTGACCATTTTCAGATTATCTTCTCAAACTCCTCTTTTCTAGTCCTAGCTCAGCTCTTAGAATAGTCAACTAGTCCATTCCTCCCTTTCAACCTGAATCCTTCAATGATCAGCGGGGGTGAGTCCTCTCTTTACCCATATACTTGCTTCAAGGCTATTAGTATAACTTCTCCTATAAGCATCCAAACTAGGGTTTCTTTGGATAGATAGAAAGAGGACTTCAAGGAATAAAATTTTCATGAGGACCTCGAATATCAACTTTATCTTCTGAAGGGTCAAAAAAAAAAGGGATAGAAGATAGACGGTGAACAGTGACCCAGACGATAGCGTGAACAGTGTCATAGTCAAAGTCTGGGAAACATAGACGATATTTTACAAAATGTCATAACTTTCTCTGGGGGGATCGGTTCTGGGTATTCTTTATACGGTTTGAAAGAAGATTTTAAGGTCTACAACTTCCATGTAGACCTCAAGGGTCAATTTTTTTTTCTCTTCTAAGGGTCAACAACGGGACAAAAGA
Organism: Erythroxylum suave; assembly: GCA_027563595.1. Taxonomy (NCBI): domain Eukaryota; kingdom Viridiplantae; phylum Streptophyta; class Magnoliopsida; order Malpighiales; family Erythroxylaceae; genus Erythroxylum; species Erythroxylum suave. The sequence goes on along the minus strand of JAOSBN010049763.1, from coordinate 3,062 downwards.
TACGCGGTGAACAGAAACACAGAAGATGTACTTCAACTTGAATACCCTCGTAACTCCTTCTTATAATCCTTGAACCATAATCTATCTCCTGTGTTCTATCTTTTATAGTTGACTTTTATCGTCTGGGTTGACCCTCTATTGACTGTGAATTATCGTCTAGAGTTTAGGGCTCAACAATGGGACAGAAGATACGCGGTGAACCGAAACACAGAAGATGTACTTCAACTCGAATGCCCTCCTAACTCCTATAATTCTTGGCCCATAATCTATCTTCTGTGTTCTATCTTCTGTGGATGACTTTTATCGTCTGGGTTGACCCTCTATCGACTGTGAATTATAATCTGGAGCCTAGGGGTCAATAATGGGACAGAAGATACGTGGTGAATAGAAACACAGATGAAGTCTGTGAATAGTGACACAGATGATCCTATCTTCTATGTTTTAATCTACCCATCCTTATACTATCCCATTTCTCCTAACTTCTGTGCTCTAATGTCATCACAGAGGATACTTATACTCTTAAATCCTTCTTGCCTCTGTGTCCTGACATCATCACAAAGGATACTTATACTCTTAAATCATTATCGTTTGAAGTCTGTGAACAGTAACACAGACGAAGTCTGTTAACAGTGACATAGACGATCCTATCTTCTATGTTTTACTCTACCTATTCTTATACTCACCCATTTCTCCTTGCTTCCGTGTTCTGACGTCATCATAGAGGATACTTATACTCTTAAATCCTTCTTGCCTCTATGTCCTGACGTCATCACAGAGTATATTCTTCCTATAAGTTTTCCATTGCAGCTACCTTATTTATTGCTCTCTATCAACCTTGTCACCTGCTCTCATTTATTTGAGACTCAGGTCAAAATCACCCAAACGTGATCATTAATCTTTCTCACTCCTCATTATTTATTGGATCAACACATGCAATGTAAAAACTTAACCAGGAATCTTAATCATGCACAGAAATGTATATATACCTATAATTCATACATCCCCAAAAGTATATTTGTTTTACAAGGCTGTAATAACCTTACAAGCCATAGTACATCAGTACTCAAAGAAGAATAAAACTTGAAAGGGACTAAAGCCTTAGTTCTCAAAAATCAGCCCTAAGGATTACGAAAGAACATTTGTAAACTAGTTGCTGCCTTGTACCCTGAGATTACTCACACTTTGGTGCTTCATCTGAATTGGACAGAAGTTGGAGGGGGTGAGCTTAAAGCTCGTGGGTAACAGGTTTATAATTGAGTAACAAGCAAAAAACCTTTTTCCACAGAGAAAATACCTTCAGTTTCAAATCATGCATGCATTCATCATGTCAAACTAATCATGTGCACATGAGAATGTTTCGGGTGGATCCAAAACAGAACGTACTACACATTTCCCTTAAGGGTCCTAGCAGCCGTGAATAGAACGTATTAGTGCAATTCTAATTTATGGTCTTGCGTAGCCGTGAACTTATGGGAGTCCATAAAGGAGCTCCATGTCACTAGCAGGCAGGCGGGAGAAGCCTTTAGACATGTACACTTGACTCAACTTAGGGGACCACCATAAACCCACATAACACATATATTTCATCATCTTCAAATCTTATTGCCCAAAATGGCAATTCTTGGATACTTTTCATAAAGTATGCAACTTTTGAAGAAAACACCTTTTTTTTTTGAAAGCATGCAACAACTAATGGCACTTTATGTTACCCCAAACCAGCATAAACAATTTGCACATTTATAGAAAAATTGATGTCATTGAAAGAAAGACAATGATGGCTTATTGCTTCATCGTAAAACTGAAACCTACCCTAAAAATCCGTGCTTGCTTATGTATTGAACTTAAGGATGCCTTTCCTCTAGATTCCTTTGCCTCACTTGAACCCCTCCTTGATTTCCTTCATAAAGACACAACTTCCATTCAACAAAAATTTGAATTTGACTAACCCATAATGCACATTCACTAAAATGAATTCTAGAATACTTAACGCATATATTTCTTAAGCTCTTTGAATGGAAACCTTTCAAAACTCCAAGAGATAAAAATGACTTAAAGCGAATCCTCACCAATTAATGAGACTCTTGACTCTAAAGAAAGCTCTTTCCTTCCTCTTTCTTTTTCCCTTTCTTGAATAAACTCAGATTTTCTCTTTGAGACTAAGAGAAATCCAGACCTGGTTTAAGGCTCTATTCTTTTCACTCTTCTTCAAAACCTCTCTCCTTCACGTTTTTGTCTTTTTCTTTTTCCTTCCCATCCACGTTTATCACTCTTCTATGATAACAAAACCACAATTCCTTTTTCCCAATGTACCCTTAATGAGTCCCAAAAGTCCACTTTACCCTTCCTTATATGCTTAGTCTCTTTTGGTACTTAGTTACATGCCAAATAAGCCCTCAATTCATTCTTATGCATTTATTCCATAAACTATTATGTTTAAATTAATAAAAAAATTTAGGGACCAACATTTTCTCCCCCTCTTAAAAGAATTTCGTCCTCGAAATTATTATCTGAGCCATCAAAAAGACGTGGATACTTCTCCTTCATGGCTTTTAAGGGCTCCCATGTAGCCTCTTCCACCGAATGGTTTCTCCATAGTACTTTTACCAGTTGAACCGTCTTATTCCTAAGGTCCTTCTCCTTGGTATCCAGAATCTTCACTGGGATCTCCTCATAACTGAGATCATCCCTCAATCGAACCTCATTCGTCTGAATGATATGAGATGGATCTGACCTATATCTCCTCAACATGGAAACATGAAAGACATCATGCATTTGAGATAATTCCGGTGGTAATGTTAACTTATAGGCTAGTGGCCCAATCCTCTGAAGAATTTCATAAGGACCCATATATCTTGGACTTAACTTGCCTTTCTTGCCAAATCTCATGATTCCTTTCCAAGGAGACGTCTTAAGGAGCAGTTTCTCACCGACTTCATACTCCATTTCCTTTTGGTGTGCATCAGTATAACTCTTCATTCTATCCTATGCAGCTTTTAGCCGATGCTTAACCAATTTGACCTTGTCAACTGTCATCTGCACCAATTCTGGCCCTATCAATTTCC
>JAOSBN010049734.1:0-14682 GCA_027563595.1 Erythroxylum suave | reverse complement strand
TTTAATACCTTATAGTAGAGATTTTGAGCTTCCAATGAGATGAACCTTGGCTCAAGAACTTCATTCTCTCTTTCAACTCCTCCCCTTGAAGACGACCCTCTAACTCGAGGTTGTTGAGTGTTGGGTGCTGTTGCAGCCTTTTTACCTTTTCCGCTAGCTTTCCTTGGAGCCATGTTGAAGTATTTGAGAGATTTTTGAAGAAGAAGAGTGAATCACGTAAGTTAGGGTTTTTGACTGTCGAATATGAGACTTCCAAAGAAGAAGAGATGATTTGATGAATTGATGAATGGGTTTTGTGTTTTTGGAGGAGGATTCAAGATGGGAAGGGTTGATTTGAAGAGATTTGAAGAAAATAGTTCACTAAGAAGGAGAGATTTAGACGGTTGGAGAAAAGAGTTTTCGGAGAGTTGGAGAAAGATTGGGTATTTTAAAGACTTAGGATGACCTATAGTCGACTAGTTATATATTAGTCGATTGGTTTTGGCTTGAGATCTATATATTAGTCGACTACAAGTGTATTAGTCGACTGGTTTAAGCATGAATTGTGAAACAATCAGGTATAGGAATTGTAGTCGACTAACATCTTAATAGTCGACTAGTCGAAGAAGAGGTTCTCTTCTGCAAAATCTGCTAAATTACCTGTAAAAGACATTTTATTCCAAGTTAAACCACTTGTAATAAATAATGCAAACGCAAGATCCCGTTTATCTTGGGTGATTGTATGTACCTGAAGACACATCATATCCATTGAACCGCAGCAGCCGAAATGCTAAAGCAGAACAATCGACATTTGAAAGTATTTCTTCATCCCTTTGTAGCCAACGTATTCGGAGAAAATACAATATAAAAACATTTAGAGTCAATGTAAAAGTTATGATCGTAGGATTGTAGTAATTAAATTACCTGTATGTCGTATCTAAAGTCCTTACTATCTCCTCTCTGTAAAATCGACCTATTCCCAACTGCTGGAGATTGTCAATCGTGTGGAGTTCACCGTAAATAGTGAGAGGATAAACTGCAGGAGCTGTGGAGCACATAGGGAAAAAAGAAAAGAAAAGAGAACCGAATCGTGTCAAGATAAAAGTAGACTATGCCAAAGTCCAGATTACCTACGGCCATAATGTTGGTAGTACATGAGTTTTACCTGAACCGTTGCCTGAGTTTAAGGCAGAAGCCAAATAATTGTAGCATTTCTCGTCAAAATTGTCAAACAGAGCAGCTGCAGTTGCTGAAAGTGAATTGGAAAGAGACCCATTTCTCTGTTGATGTTTCATAACCTCCTTCCACTTATATTTACCGCGTAATCCTTCTGCAAGATACGCTAGACCAACTCCGCTTCTTCCAAGTTCATATCTTCGTCAAATAATATAGAAGTGATGAGAAAAGTCAGCAAACATTTATCAGAATAATTATGACCAAGATGAACTCATACATGTAACTATGAAGAAACCTCTCTATTTTATTTTCTCCCTCCTGTAACAATTCATCAACCAAACTCGACCCCAGAGGAAGATTTAGTCCACTTTCTATGGCATATTCCAACAACGCCGGAAAAAGGACATCAAAGCCAAGGGGTGTAAGCTGTCTGTCATCGTTAATAGCCCAATCATTTTGTTCAATAAACTTTAAACCTACAAAAGAAAAGAAAATCATTATAAGCTTACAATATGGAGTGACTTTAATCATGTAAAAAGATATGAGAATGCTAATAGTTACCAACCTCTCTCTTCCAAGTTTTGACCAACTTTCCATTTATCAAGGGCAAGAAGACATGCGAGTGTGGAGGAGAGCGAGTCCTTAAGTAACAGTGGATGATATGGATCCACACACCATGAGCCATCAGGATTTTGGTGCTTCATTATCCATTCCACGCATTCTGGGAGCAACGGCTTGTCCTTTGAATCTTTAGATGGTATCATAGCCAACCATGCAGTGTCGTAAGAAGAAGAGATAGGGTTTGTCACTTTAGTGCTGAAGGTTTGATACTTCTGCCAATAAAATTTCATGTGAGGGAAGCTCTGGAAAGTGGTCTTGTAAATTTTTTTTAATTTTAACTGACTCTCAAAAAAAGGAACCAATGATGCCATAGGCCCATAGTTTCTAACCTGAAAAGAATTATGAAGTCTTGGGCTTAGGTGCAGCTGAGCACGGATACCTGCTAGGAAGCACAAAATGCAAAGAGATGAAGCCATCAACTGTAGCTTAGTAAATGGTGAACTTGATGACATGCTACTAATTAATCAAGAAGTCATATAGGCATCAATGCTTAACTGAACATTTTAAGGTATACCTGAAGCTAAAGGATTACTTTTCGTGTCTGTAGCTTCCTGCGAGTAAAGTTTGGGGAAGATGGTTCTATGGGTAAGCGACATCTTTCGAAGAGCACAGTTTGTGTTAGAACGTAGACGGAGGGATTATGAACAAGAGGAAGATATAGAACCATGCAGCTTCTTGTACAGAGAACTATGCTATTTATACGGCAGAGCAGCTCTTTTCTTCTCTTAACAAATTTTCCGCTGTTTAAAGGAAACATTTTTTAAACAGTATGATCTTATAGTTTACTTTGGCACATAATTAAGTCCTTCAGAATTAATAAAATGTATAGTTGTTTTTTTAATTTAGCTTTTAACGTTAAATAGGAAAATAATTTAACTTTTATTTAAGAACTAAGATTTACAAACAACATATTTAATTCAAATATAATCGTAAAAATAAAACTAAAAAAATTATTTGAATAGATTAAAATTCTAACAAAAAGACTTACGAAAAAGTATTGAAATTATAGTTTGTACAAATTACAAACTACTAAATAAGTTTTGGAACTATATATAACTGAAACGAGAGGATTTTAGAAAAGGATCAAAAACTGAACTTTATTCCTTTAGTTCAAAAAAAATTATAAAAGATTATTTCCTAATTTAATGCTACTAACTATTATATTTGCATATAGGATAAACATATCTTATCTATTCGGAGATAAACTTATCTCCTAAAAGATAATCCCTTAAGCTAATAGACTTATCTAGAAATAAAGATAAATAATTATCCAACACTCCCCCTCAGGTTGAGGAATAGATATTTATCATTCTCAACTTGTTTAGAATTGTCTCAAATTTCGGCTCAGGCATGATTTTTGTGAAAATATCTGCTTCCTGTGCTTGAGTACGAACATAACATAATTCAATGCCTTCTTCTTCTATCTCATGTTTGATGAAGCTTCGGTCAATTATAACATGTGTTGAATTGAATTCTTCGCTATGCTTATGGCTGATTTGCTATCGTTAAGATTTTGGCGGGAGAGGAAGCGGTGGTCTATAGATCCTGCATTAACCTCTCTAATCAAATAACTTCACAAAATCCTTGTGCAATTACCCTAAACTTTGCTTCTGCACTGCTTCTTGCCACTACGGACAACTTCTTGCTTCTCCATATGACAAGGTTCCCCCACAGCTTAGTATAATAGCCAGAAGTTAGATATATTATCTTCAATACAACTAGCCCAATCTGCATCCGTAAAACCTTCTATGCTCCTTTTCTCATTTTTCCGAAACATTAATCCTCTGCCTGGGTTGCCTTTGAGATACCTCAGAATATGATTGACTGCCTTTAAATATCTTTGAGTTAGAGAGTGCATAAACTGGTTGACAATACTCACAGAATAAGCAATATCCGGTATGGTTAATTGTGAATAGATAAGTTTTCCTACCAACCTTTGGCATCTTCCTTTGTCAATAGGAGGATCTTCTTCATCTTTCTTGAATTTTTAGCTTCTTTCCAATGGAGTTCCTATAAGTTTGCAACCCATTTTCCTATTTCCTCTAATAAATCAAGAATGTATTTATGTTGAGATATAAAAATACCTTCTTTACTTCTAGCAATCTCCATTCCAAGAAAGTATCTCAAGGCTCTGAGATCTTTTACTTTAAATTCTAGCCTCAATTTTTTTTAAGATCATTAATCTCACTAGTGTCCTCGCCTGTAATTATAATATCATCCACATACACAATTAAGATGAACTTCTTTTCATTTTTTCCAAACTTCATAAACAAGGTGTGATTATCTTGTCCTTATTTGTATCCAAATCTGCAAAAAGTGTCACTGAACCTCTTAAATATAAAGATTTTTTCAGTTTGCAGACTCTCCCCCTTTCTTCTTTAGATTCAAAACTTGGTGGTACCCTTATATATATTTCCTCATCTAATGTACCATTTAAAAAGGCATTTTTAATCTCAAGTTGATAGAGTTTCCAATCTAAATTTACAACCAATGATAGAAGAACCGTAGTTGTGTTCAACTTTGCAACTGGTGTAGAGGTCTCCTCATAATCTAATCCACATGTTCGTGTAAAAGCTTAGGCTACTAATCTATCCTTATACCTTTCGATCTCTCCATCTGCCCTATGCTCAGTGAACACCCACTTGCTACCAACAACCAACTTTTCTCCCTCAGGTAGATCTATAATATCTCATGTCTCATTTTCAAGTAAGGCTTTCATTTCCTCAAGTACAATTCCTTTTTACTTAGGCTCTTGGAATGCATCATGCACATTTCTTGGAATTCTTACACTGTTAAGCTTAGTAGTGAAAGCTTTAAACTTTGAAATCAACTTTGAGTAAGTCAAATAATTTGAAATATGATATTTGGTACATGATCTTACCCCTTTCGTAATGCATCTGGCATATCCAAGCCACCTGCCACAGTTTCTTTAGGAATCGGTTCCTGGTCCAATGATTGGCCTTGTTAAGAAGCTTTAGGCTTAGAGAATACACCAAGATTGGATTTTCGGGAACTAGTTTTCCCACTAAATCAGACTGCACAGTTTTGGGTTCAATGGTGGGTGTTTGTGAGTTTTATGGGAAGATCTGGAAAAAATTTTGTGAGATAGGTTGTAACAGCCGGTTTCCAAAACACAGTACGGGTTAGAACCTTAGATCATTACATATGAATAATATCAGTGAGAATTTATGAAAGGCATTTCATACACATGCATAACATTAGCATACACACATGAATCATGTTTTAGAAAGTATTGCAAAGACTGTAAATGCACTCAATCAACATATTCTGGAGTATAAAAGGTTTTAAATGGTTATGATATGATTGTGTATTGTTATTTCTTAAATTTTAGTTTGATGGATTATAATTAGTAAATTGGAATTAATTGTTGCAATTGGGAGATTTATGAATTAATATGTACATTTGGACTAGAAAAATGTCAAGTGGCAAGACAAGTTGAGACATGGCAGTAGAAATAAGTGACATGTGGCATTAGGATTTAGTGACAAATAGCTTAGACAATTGAGTGAAAAATGGCTTGGAGATTGAATGACAAATGGCTTAGAGATTGAGTGACAAATAGACTAAGCAAATACAAGACATGTGGCAAGTGTTTTTATACGACAAGTGTCATAATACTTACCATATGTAACATCCCGTTTTCCCGTGCTAAGGGTTAGAATCCTAGAATACTATACATGAGAGACATCAATGAGAAAATTAGGAAATGCACTCCATGCTCATGCATTATATAACATACATACACGTGAATTTGATGATTGGACACATTACAATTACTGTACATGCACTCATTTGACATTTTCTGGGTATAATTGATATTTAATGTGATTATAATGTGAATTATGGATTATGTGCCTTAAAAATTAAGTTGGTGTGTTTAATTAGTGATTTAGAATTTTTGGTGAAAATTTAGGAAAATTATAAATTTCTAGGTTTTTTGGACTAAGAAAAACGCCAAGTGGCAGAACAATTGATAAATGACAGTAGAACTAAGTGTCAATTGGTAGCAGAAATTGTTGATAAGAGACATTAAGATTTAATGATAAGTATCATAGAGAATTGGGAGACAGTTACATTAGAAATTGGAGACAAATGGACTAAGAAATTAAGTATTAATTAGCATCACAAGAAAGAGAAATTTGTAAAATTTTAAGTGGAAAGTGTCATGACACCCACCAAGTTTTTATAACCCACATTTTATGCCCATTTGAAAGACTCTCTCTATTTTATTTCATTTTTATCCCACGATATATGCTCTCTTTGTTCTTTACCTTCTTCATTATTTCTTCTCCATTTACGACATCTCCAATTTTTACCATTTTGAGCATTACTCTCATCCTTCACTTTCCACTTTAAATCTTTGTCTTCTTCACTTTGCCATTAAAAGACCCAACTCATTCTTTCATGAAAGATGAGGATCGTGTGATATAAGGAGTTACGATTTCTTGAAGGTTTTGAAGAAGCTTTAGACAAATCAAGTAAGTAACCTATTAATCTTCATGGCTTTGTTGAATGAAACATGTTTTAATGATAGTTAAGAGTTAAATGACTATGAAATGAGGGTATGTATATGCACAACGTAAATGAGAAAATTTGAGTATGTAAATGTCTTGTTTTTACATGTACAATGAGTAATGATTTATAAATGGATATAGTGATGCTTTTGGGTTAAAATGATTATGAGAATGGTGTATAAAGAAGTATAGAAATTTGATTAGTGAATAGATGTTTTTATGCTTTGTTTTCCTTATATTAACATGAATTTCTTTGATTGTTTTAGAGATGAACTAAAGTTAGTTTAGAGCTTATAAAAAGGAGTACTATGTTGTCTTAAAATAAGATGAATTAAGGTGATAGTTAGGAATGAAATGAAGGTGAAAAATGAAGTGGAACAAGTGCAGAAAATTTGACAGATAAATGGAGTTTTCATGTTCTGTTTAATACTTGGTTACATAAATTTTTGGGTAGTTATTATATGGATGAACTAAAATAATTCCGAAGTTAAACAAAGGGCTAATGTGGTGTCTTGAAATTAGGTAAATTAGAATGATAAATTAGAAGTGCAATGAAGGTAGAAATGAAGTTAAAATTCTATAGAAAATTGATGATGAATGTGGATATTAACATGTTCTGTTTTGGTGTGAAATAATATAGATGTTAGTAATTGAAATAAAGTTGAAGTAGAGTGAATTAAAAGATAAAGAAAGTGATAGTATAATGTCTCAAAATAAGGAGAATTAGGATGATACTTTATAAATAAAAGGAAGGTGACAATGGAGTTAAATGTGTGCTTTAATATTAAAGAATGTATAAACATGGTTGATGTAATATTTATGTGATTATGACCAACAATTTTGTATGATGTGTTTTGTAGATGTTTTGAGTTGGAATGGAGGTATTAATGAAGAGAAATTAAAGTAGGAATGATAGATATACATAATATAGGTTAGATGTAAGTTAGGTGGAAATCTGGAAATTTGACTAGTAAATGTCTGTTGGGCAGACATTCTCTGGAATTTCAGAGTTTCAGCTCCGTTCATGTCCTCCTAGAGGGATATACATGTCTGCTAGGTAGACATTCTCTGGATAGTTATATAAATGTGCAATTTTGACCCTTTAGATGGCAAAATCTCTCTTTGGGGTCTCCATAAAAGTTATAGATCTTGAAGTCCTCTTTGAAACTGTACTTGAATGACCTTAGTTTGACATCCACAGTGAAAGTTATACTTATTGTCCGAAATCATGTGCATATATGAATTGTTGACTTATCAATGCTATAATTGGGCTTAAATAGGATCTTGAATGAGCCTAGTGGATGAAAAATGAAGCACTTAAAGTAATGAAAGTGTATTCGGTATTAAAGAATAATTAAAAGATGATATTAATTGATTATGAGACGCATATTACAGAAATGTATCTGGGATTGTCAATATGAGCATGCATTATACATTATACATTACACATATTTATATGTGTACAATTCAATGTTTATGTGGTTGTGCAATTAATAATATGTGTGCATTAATAATGCCAATGTGAGCATGCATTATACATTATACAATTGCATAATGTTGATATACAGGATAGAACGTCAACATCCAATCGTTTCCGTATCAGGGAAGCTAATGCTAATCCAGAGCGTAATGTGAGTCGACTTAGATAGTATTACTTTAAAATGTTTGTCCTGTTTAAATTTTTGTATTGATTTATTTTGATGTGAATGCAATTGTGATAATTCCAAACTTTAATAGTCCGAGGAGTTTGATAAATGTGAACATATTGGACGTGTTTCCTTGAATGTGAATTAGAAAGAAATAAGTGTTCTTAATTTAATTGTTGAATGAAGGATATTGATCTAATGAGAAATGTGAATATGAAATTGAATATAAGCAATCATATATATATATGATGCATTTCATTACATGAATGCATGAATAAATAAAGGTTATTGTGACCATAGTAGCAAACGAAAAAGAGCTTAAAGCTCAGACATCTTTGATAAGAGCCTATATCTTGATTTGTGTGATAGAGCCCAATATCCATAACAAATACGAGACAAAATGATAGAGCCCGATATCCATAATGAATAAGGACAATATGAGAGAGCCTGGTATCCACAGCAAATACGGGACAGTGATAAAGGCACTCGGTCACAATAATGTATTAAGTGAATTTGAGTTTCATATACATCAAATATACATATGAATTACATTAATTGAATGATTGCAATTGAAATGTGGAATCAAATTGACTGAGAAATGTGAAAGTTTATGATCAAAGTATGTTGTAGATGTTACATGATGAATAATTGAAGTGATGTAAATTATGTGATTATATAAATTGTATATGTTATATGATTGAGTGAACCATCGAGGAAGGTCCATTCACTGAGTTCGCAAAACTCACCCCAATTTGCAACATATTTTTTAGGCCAGAGGAGACACCCAGTTAAATTAATTGGAGTCTAACCAATGTTTATGAGCAAGAGATAGAGGTCAGGATCAGTTGGCGTCTGCATTTGTACTTCATTATTTGGTATTAAATTGTGTATTGACAAGTACTATTCAATGTGTATGTGAATGATTCTGTAATGACATTATGACCAAAATTGTTTTGTATTTGTATTAGGCCCAAATGATTATTAAAATTATACAATGTGCATATTGTTTGCGACAATTGTGATTGAAGTTGACAATGTTTTAAATAAAAATGTGTCATTAATGATTATTGGTTCCTAAAAAAATGTGTGTGATTTTTGAGAAAAATTTACAATGAGTTCTATTTAACTACTCTAGCGCACCACTTTCATAGGGTGTGTGTCCAAATATTTTCAGGATGTACGGATACGTACTTAGTGGAAGTGATGTGCTACACCACACACTTACCCCACACGTTATACACACACAAGATAACCATTTTCTCTTTCATTTTGCCACATGCCATCTTCTTCTTTCTTCTTTCAATTTTCAGCACTCACCCAACCCTCACAACTTTGAATCTTGCAAAAGCTCTGCATGAAACCACTCCAATATTCTGTTATCATTTTCTTGTTGCTAGAACCCATTTTTGTTCCCATCTTATTCTTGGAGTTGTGTTTGCAAGTTTGGGGAGGTAGGTTAACTTGATGATTTGAGGAAGATTTTAAGCTAAACAAGTAAGTAAAATATTGATTCTCATGGCTTATTTTAATAGAAACATTTATGATGATTGTTTAGGGATGGATTAATAGTGATAATGGTGTTTAATGAGTGCCGGAATATTGATGAATGAATTTATACGCTTGTGTTCTATTTTTGTGTGCATGATAAACAATAATTTATGCGTTGTTGTATAAATGATTTTGAGTTGAAATTAAGGTGGAAATGATGAGGAATTGAGGTATAATTAATGAACTATTAAGAATATATTTAGGATTTTGTATGAATGGGTCAAAATCTGGAAAAAAAATGAAGGAAAGTGGAGATTAAATTTTCGGATCACTCATCCCAAGATCGTGGGAAGGCCCTCCACCATCGTGAGCAATGCATTAGAAGTGAAAATTTCTCTTTTATGTGATTGTTGAACCAACTAAGGATAAGTTACTTCACTTTAGCGCATTTAGACTTGCTTAAGGCTTGAAATGAACCTAGTTTTATGTTGGATAAGTTGGTTAAATGTTTGATAAGCATAGGTTATAAATTAAGGTTATAACTTAAGAAATGAATTGTTGAAATTATGTAGCTAAATTTGGAATGTATTAGTTGTTAAAGGAATAAAGGTGTTCTTAGGTATGTAAATATGATTCAAAGAGTACGAGTAATATAAATTAGGTGTGAATGAATGAGAATTTGGATATTGTGTGATTATATTATGCTAGAAAAGGATTGGTGAATGAATGGTTGATGAATTTAGAATAATCAAGTTTACTTGATGTATAAACCTAAATTTACAAACTAGTTATACCCAAGTTATGATGTATGAATGGTTAAGATTTGCGATTTAAGGATACATACAGGAAAGTCAATTGAGCATGTGTTGAACATGACACATATGCATGTACATGATTGAATATTTATATGATTGATCAACTTTAGTAATATGTGTACAATATATGTATACTGCATGATTAAAGAAGTACAAAGCGAACATCAGCATCCAGACATTGCTGGTTCGTCAAGGCAATAGCTCATCTGGAGCGTAGTGTGAGTTAACTTAGATGTTTTCTCACTGTGGTTGATTAGTTTCTGTTTATATTTCAGTTGTTGAACTGTTATTGATATGTTTGTAATAATTCTAGAAATTGTCGGTCCGAGGAGTTAGATTTTTGGGATTATATTGGGAGTGCTTCCTAATTGTATGTGAATATGGAAAACTATGTGTAATCAACTAAATGTTGAATGCCGAACTCAGATCCGATGAATATGAGGAATGATTGTGCATTGAATGAAAGTTATTGATATAATGAAAGTTATTGGTATAATCATATGTGTAATGATTTATTCCATCACATTATGATACATGATTAGATAATGGAGTTGTGACCTATGTGAAAAAAACCTAAAAGCTCAAAAATGCGCATAAAGAGCCACATGCTAAGTTATTAATAAGCCTAGTATCTACAATAGGTATGAGATAGTAAATGAAATAATCTTGGTATCTACAATGGATATGGGACAGTAAATAGGCACTCGATCACAACAAAGTAAAAATGAATGGAGTCACATGTGCATTTATATATACAACTTGATATGTATCATATGGATGATTGAATTGACTTATTTGATTGTTCTGAAATAGTGATATGAAATATAGTACATAAGTTGTACTTGTTGAAGTATGTTTAAATGTGACAAATTATTCAACATTGGATGATATGATTTGCTTGTGAATTGGATTATACTCGTCCTTGTATTTTGATATGAGTGAGAACATCAATGATGGTTCACTTAATGAATTTACAAACTCATCAAAATTGTAAACGTTGATTTTCAAGTATAAAGGAGACCTAGCTTCTAAGACAATCTAGTAGAAGTTTATCAGTGTCAGTTTTTGGAAACAAGAATGGCTTAAGGGTCTAGTCAGCTGATATCTGAGGAGTCTATTAGATTGTGTTTAATTAATTTTCTCATTTCATATAGAACACTTTGTAAAAGAGTAGTAAGCTCTCAGATGTTTTTGGTATCGTAAATATGTACTATATATTGAAATGCTACAATGTAAGTTTCTTTTTGTGAATGAAATGAGGAGTTTGATCTTTGAAAAATGCTTATGTTCTTTATGATGCCTTAATAAGTTGATATGATTACTTGAACATGCCATTTTCATAGGGTATATGCTTGATTGTCCTCTGGATGTTCAAGCTTATGCTCTATGGTAGTGGTGTGTTACAATTTTTGTATCAGAGCATGGTTTGGCATCCATAGGGACATATATAAGTATTTAAACCTAATAGTGAGGGACTCATATAGTGATTACAATTATTGTTTATTATAGGTCATCTGCTATAGGAGATCAAGTTGTAAAATCAACTGACCTTGAATTTGTAAGAGCCAATAGAGAGTCTTAATACCCCAGTCTCACCAAATGCCTCAAAGGGTTCTTAAGAGGAGAGAGAGGAGGTATGATACACTTAGGAAGGGGGGTTGTAGACTTCTATGGAAGTATACAACCTACTGAGGCAGAAGGTTGATTAAAGAGAATAGAAAGAGTATTTAAACAAATGGATTGCGAGTTTAATGAGAGGTTTGACTACACAGTCTCACTACTGTAAGGTCCGACTTATTAGTAGCGGAAGACTGTTGCTAACAGTTCTGCCTAAATTTGTAGATTAACATGGGAGGATTTTCTAAAGATCTTCAAAGAGAACTATATGACAAAGATTTACCTGGACAAGAAGTTGAAAAAATTTCTAGATCTAAAATAGGGTAATCTTACTGTAGCTGAGCATGAGATACGATTTAATAAGTTAATGGAGGTATGCTACTACTTTGATTTTGACTGAGGAAGATAAGTGTAGGCGATTTGAGGATGTACTGAATATGAAGATTAGGACGAGATTGGTTATTACCAATCTGAGCAGTTTTACTGAGCTATGGCTACTTCAATTCGAATTGAACAATTATTGAAAGATGGACAACGAAAGTATACATAGGAGTTCATAATGAAGAGACATAGTGAATCTCAAGTTGATTCTAGTAGGAGATTCCATAAATGCCAAAATAGATAATTTCGATCACATACTAGATCAAGACAGTCAGGGTTTAGATCGAGAAGTGGTTTTGTTCATGTTGGTAGTGGTAGAAGTCAAGTATTAGGATGGTAGACACAATAGATGCCGTGTAACATCCCATCACCATTGGGAGGTTAAAATGGTAAATATGAGTGATTAATGAGACCTTAGAAAAGCATTTTTCATGCTCATGCATGAAATAATATATACATACACATGAATAGTGATATTTGTTCTGCACATGAAATTAAGTATACATGTTTTCATGAATAATTCCGGGTAAAATTGGATTGAATTGTGAAATTTTGAGAATTTTGAATGTTTCTATATTGAAAATATTATTTGGTTTGGTTAGTAGAATTGTAAGATTTATGAATTTTGGTGAACTTAGGATTTATTTTGTAATTTATAGAGTATTATGGAAAATAGGAAAAAAGAAGAGAAGAAATCAAATGAAGAATTGGAGAAAGTTGGATTGTAAAGATGAGAGTTAAAGGGAGTTAGTTCAAAAGAAACTAAGTTAGAACTTAGACCTTAAGGAAGTGACAAGTGTAAAGTTGCTTTTATTATGTGTCAGAAGTAAGTTTGAGCAATTTGAGAGTTAAAAGGGGGTTGGTACTTTTTCTAAGTTCTTTCCTTGTTATCATCGTCTCCAAATTTCTTTCCACACATAGAGTTTTCTATCAAACTCCTTCTGAGAGTTAACTTTGATTCTTCAAATCCCTCATCATTTTCTTTACTCCTAAAGTGTTTCTTCTACCTTAAAAAAGACCAGAAGTTGGTTAGTGTTCACAGAGGAGTATGTGATTTTGCATGAAATTAAGGCTTTGGGGATAGTTGAGGATCTTGGAGTTTTTCAACAAGAAGGTAGTGAATAAATTCTTTAGAATTGGAGATTTTGAAATAAATTTGATGAGTTACTGTCGTCTGCATGAACATGACATTTTTCATATAATTGTATTCTTGAACACTGTGTTAAAGGGAAGAAAATTTGGAGATATGGTGTTATTTGAGTTTTGATGGATTATTAGTGATCAGGTGTTGCGAAATGGTTCTTGGAGTTGAAATAGAAATAAAATGATGTATAAGATTAGTTTGGAGAGTTAGATATGGAAAGGTAATAAGCTCTATTTCTTCACTAAGCATGTATGAATACATAGGTGTTTATATGAGAGTTAATGAAGACTTAGAGGTGTCCAGGAGCATAGACGTTTCGTTTGTCAAGACTTTGCATCTGTGTTTTATCGTCTGTGGTTGACTATTTTATCGTCTATATTGACCACTTTGCGTCTGTGTTTTATCGTCTATGGTCGACTATTTTATCGTCTGTGTTGACCACTTTGCATTTGTGTTTTATCGTCTGTGGTTGACTATTTTATCATCTTTGTTGACCACTTTGCATCTATGTTTTATCATCTGTGGTTGACTTTCTTCATCTATGTTGACCACGTATCGTCTGTCTTTCTTCACTTCGTCTGCCTTTTCATTTGTTCTTTATCTACTTTGTGTTTCGTCTGCTTTTGGGAATCGTCTGTTCTTCACTTCGTCTATGTTTTGGCATTGCGTCTGTCTTTTGGCGTTTCATCTGTTTTTGGTGTTGCGACTGTCTTTTGGAGCTTCGTCTGTGTTTGATCTCCTATGGTCTGTGTTCTTCTATGTTTGACTTCTTATCGTCTGTGTTTGACCTCTTATCGTCTGTGCTTGGCTTTCGTCTATGTTTTGCTATTGTCTGTCTTTTGAATTTCATCTGCCTTTAGACACTTCATCTGTCTTTCATCTATTTTTTGCGTCCGTCTATCTTTAGCCATCGTCTATGTTTTGAATATTCATCTGCTTCTACTTTGTCTACCTTCTGCTTATAGGAACAAATTATTTCAATTGCACGTTTTGATTTAACGTGAATAGTAGGCTCGAAAGTCAGAGTTTGGAGAAAAATCTGAAATGACTCATTAGGTTATGAAATTTGATTTAAATGGTTTGTGAGGTTTAAACCCTACGAACAATGCTAGTTAAGGGAGTTTTGATATTTGATTGTTTTTGTGATAAACTTGATAGAAGGTTGCCTGGGATTGTTGTGAACATGCATTGTACATAATTCATTTCCATATATGTGCATTAATGAACACGCATAATTGTACAGATTGTGATATATGTGTGTATTATTTTGTTATAGAGGA
>JAOSBN010049686.1:0-14690 GCA_027563595.1 Erythroxylum suave | reverse complement strand
TTATTTTATGAACCCACCACGAGTTTTCCGTGTCTAGATTTTTAATTAAATTTAAGGTTATAATTTATTTTATTGAACTGTTCCCAATTATTATTATTATTATTGCAATTAAATTCCCAAATGGTGACACATAGTTGCCATGAATTACGTACGGGGACTAGGGCCAATATTTTTGGTATCAGATCAAGAAGACGAATCGATAAGGATCAAGAGTTAGACTTCGAAAACGAGGTCCAACATTTTTGATATCAGAGCAGGTTATGAAACGATAATGATCACGAGTTGGACTTCGGAAACGAGGTCCAACACATGTAACTTTGTAATTTTCATTTTTGGTGTGGTGGTATGTGAAACTTCAAAAGATTTTGTGATTTTTATAGCTATAATTTTTGGTATCTGAACTATTTTTGGGAGCTGATATTTTGGTGATTCTGTCCTGATTTGTTGTCATATTTTCTCCAAGGATTGCATGAATTTATAGGGCTGTCCAATATTGTGTTATGCATGAAAATTGCAACTCTTGTGTTTAATTTCAACAATGAAACATTTGTTATTGTGTTGAGTTTTTATAGCCGCATTTTTGTTAATTTGGCACTGTTAGTTTGATTGAAAATTTGGGGTTGTCCAAATATTGTTTTTTTATGAAAAATGTCTAGTATAGGAGTGGTGTTGCAGTTATCTAATGAAAAACAAAAACAAATAGCCAAAACTAATTTAAATCTATAAACAGGACAAGACATTAATTATAATTCTTGACTATACCAATTATAGAGATTTGTAGCATTATCTAAATTTTCTTTTATTGGTAATAACCCACTGTTATTGATAAAAAATTGTAAATAATTATATCATTTTTTGTAATGTTCTTTTTCTGCTTTATATTCGAATACTAAGCTGGAAAAATAAATTTTAGTGACGTTTTGGTGATGAAATGTTTGTTCGATTAATGTTATTTTGATGTTGTTATGCTGAACTGATCGTGATTCTTCTCAATAGTTCACAGCATATATTGTTTTGTCACTTCCCACACCTTCGACTGATGAAGCTATATATTTAGGGATTTTTTTTTAAATCTCAACTATTTTCCTTGTTTATGTCTGTTATTGTTTTTATTGCTTGAGTTATTTTATTTTCATTCTTTATTATCAAATACTGTTGAGAAAATCCTCTGTTGAGGTTAGTACGAGGTGGTCGTGTTATTGAGTGTGAATTACTTTCACGGGTTGTGAGAACAAGGGATAGTGTCAAGGGTTAACTGATTCGACTCAATAAAGCCTTGTATAAAACTATTGTCATCAGTGAAAATATTAAACTGGATAGGCGTCTTGTAAGCAAGGTGTGTCCAATTACGTTAACAAATTTCTAGTGTTGATTTGTCATTTTGGTTTAATCTTTCTATTTTTGCTTGTGTTAAAAACAACTACGGCCAAACTAGAATTTTTGCAAAACTACATCCCTTTTTGGATTTTCAAAACAAATGATAATTAACTAGCCACACATGTCTATTACTTCTTATTCATTTTTAACTTGTTTGTTCACGCTTATTATACCATTGCAATACTTATCTCGATAACTTTTTATTAAGTAAAATTTTTCCTATATTTGAATTGTTTATATTAGTATATCATTCTTTGTTTAAATTACTAAAATATTTGTTGAGATTTCAAGTGTAAGTGAGATCCTTATATTAGAAAGAGATGAAATTAGGGAGGAGCATATTAGTGAAAATGATCCATAAATCTAATGGCTTAAGATTTTAGGTTGGAGTGTAGTGTTAAGACCCACGAGTATGTTTCCTCACTAGGGTCACGAAAAAGGTCTCCAAAATAAGTGCTCTTCAATGCCAACAATATTGGATAGTGATAAATATTTAATTGTTTGGAATCTTAAAGTTTAAGGTCGTCTATCTTGCTAATGTATAGTTTTGCTTAATACGTTTCTTTAGTTAGTGTTCTAATCTTCACCAATAGGGGTGGAGTTCTACCTCTCTTTTTTTGAACATTATAAAGCTGCATTTAGTTTTAAGTAGAATCCGTTTAATTTCTTCAATTTTCCAAAAAAAAAAGGCTAGTCAATAACAACTGAAAAAGATATATTTAAGTAATAATTTGATGCCATATATAAAGGGATTTATACTCTTTTCCTTCATGTTAATAAGATTACATTTATCATTTTAAGACATTAAAATCTAAACATGCAAATTGTGATCAACTCGTAAAAAGGCTAGTAAATTCATTTAGGCTCTAATACCACATAGACGTACCACTCCACAAAAGCTATACAAACTCTTGTAGAAGGCAAAGACATAGGGAAATTAGGAAATGCATACTAGGAAGTATGACCAATATGTCTCAAACATATGACACCATCCCTCAAACAATATCCTTTCTTGAGACGATACGCTACTCCAAAGGCGAACTGCAAGCTACTAGTAATTGTAAGTTTCAGGTATGACAGACAAGATAACACACCCTAACACACCCCCTTGGCTTTAACAGGTTCAACTCTCATCATTCCTCTTAGGAACCTTACTCCCTCAGTAACTACTTTCTTTCCCCGTTAGTTCTAATATCATACAGTGGAAGAAAACAGTCCTAGACTGTCGTAGACGTTTTGATACACAAGATACTCAGAAGAGGCGACTGTAGAGCATACTTGTCACTATATTAAGAAAAGAGTAACACTATAAGACTTTGAGTTTTTAGGGGAGAGAGAGAAAACTAAACACTCATAAACTTCTTTTAATCAAACTGTTTGCAAACAAACTTTGTTTATACAATTGAAGATGATTACAATTGAAGAGAGACCTTGATTTTATAGGCTAAGCAAGGGGCAACAAGGTAATTGAACCTAAAGACAAAGCTACAATCAGTTTTACTTCAACAAAAGAAAGGAATCTACTTTCTAAAAGCAAACGTTGCTAAAGTAAACTACTTTTTTTTTACAAAAGTCTTAAAGTAAACGGTATTATGACATAAAAGGAATCTTGGAACAATGGTTGTGGGGACCACAAATAATCCTTTAATATCAATTTTGCTTTAAAATTGATCACAGATGAAGAGAAAGGTTTTCTTCATCACGGATAGTGCTACAGAGAGACATATCATTATCCAATTGTGCAATAATGTCATCAAGATATTGTCCTAGAGTCTATTAAGAAAGCTGAGGACTAAATGGCGACTAGACTGGATTAGATTGAGTAGTGAATCGCTAATGAAGTGCACCACGTTGAAGATGAATAATATTGGAGTTGATAGAGAGCCATTTCCTGGTGGATGGTAGAGGGATAGGCGTCTGCATTTCTGTGTCTCCAAGATAGGGGTCGAGATATGTACACAGTTCAGATGGATGAGAAGTATAAGCTTGGTTGAATTGGTCCAACTTAGCATGTAATGCAGGGATGAGGTGCTTAGTGTCACGGTACCAACCAATTGTAGTTGTCCAATGCTGGATATGAGACAAGGTGCACATGTGTCCAATGGTACACATACGATAGGGGCGATGAATAATGTAGAAGGCATAAGCCTATTTCTTATAAATATCAGAGTCCCATAATTGATGCAGAGTCAAAAGTTGAGACTTGTCATATTGCCACGTGTCAAGAGGTTGGAACCATTCTAAGAAAGTCTATAAAAGAGAATTGGACTGAGTTGGGTCAGAAAGATGATGATAAAGATGAAGAGGGGACAATGAAATATAATAAGCATATAAAGTAGATAAAGACCAAAGGTGCTATAGAGTAGCATCATGAAGAGTATCATAAATATGATATATAATCTTCTATGGACTAAACATATCCAAATTACTAGGAGTTGGTGAAAGGTCATTATGAAGTAAAATAAGATGCATAAAATAAAACAAACTTTGGCTTAAGATAGGAAAAAGCTCTGTGATGCTTGAAGGAGGAAAAGCATATAGAGGTGGAAACTCTTTTATAATTTTTACATAACAAGGAAACTTCATAAGAAGAAGCAAAGGAATATAACAGGAAAGGGATGAAGAACTGAATAAGAAAGGTTTTGTAGGTCGTGAAAGAAAATCTGCAAGGAGATTAGTACGACCTTTAATGTGTTTGATGGTGAATTTATTGTGAGAAAACCACTTTTGCTATCGAAGCAATTGATTAGAAGGAATCTTTTTCTTGGGATGATCAAGAATCTTTGGGAATGAGGTGTTATCCATTTCAATGACAAACTAACAAGGAGTGAGGTGGAAAGCAAAGTGTTCAATATCTCTTTTGACAGCTAAGATCTCCTTATAGCTGATATGATAATGGAATTTAGATGAAGAGAATTGTCCACTTTTATTTCCACAATAGTGTTTGGTGTCATTGGATTCTTTAATCAAAACATCACCCAAATAATGTTCACTAGCATCTGTCTGAAGGATCCGTTGTCTAGTGGTAGGAATCTTTAAAGCTGGAGGATTCTAACAGATTTGCTTTAGATGCTTGACAGCTTTGGTTTGTTTTGAAGTCCAAGATGGTGGATTCTTTTTTAAAAGATTGGATAAGCATGAACTAAAACCTGCCACGTGTAGAATGAAATCTCTGATATAATTTACAATCCTAAGGAATTGTTGTATCTGCTTCACAATGAGATTTTCATATGAAAATTGCAATAATTCTTTTGCAATATGTGGACCAGGCCAATAGAATCCATTTTTGAATTTCATACCCAAAAATTCAATATCTGTAGTGCCAATAATGCATTTCGAGGCTGAAAGCATAATGCCATACTATTGAGTAAGATCTAAGAATTTTAATAACAGGGCCAGATGTTCCTCGTGGGTCTTGGAGAACAATAAGATGTCATCAGTGTAAATTGGTACACTGTAGAGGATAGGCTCATAGATCTTGCTAATGGATTATTGAAATAGTGATGGGGCTACTTTAAGTCCAAATGGCATAACAGTCCATTGATACTGTGCACTGGGAATGCAGAATGCATTTTTGTAACATTCTTTAGGGTGGATACCCAATTGCTAAAATCCTACCTTAAGATTAAATTTTGAGAAGATAATAGCTTCCTTAAGAAATAGTACTTGATTACTGATATTTGGAAGAGGAAACTTATCATCTTGCAGGAAAGCATTGCAAGGTTTGTAGTCAATGACTAATCTCTTTTTCCCTTTTTTCTGCTCTAAACATTTATTGACATAGAACGCTTGACATACCCAATCTAATTTGGTAGGCTCAATTAATCCTTGCTTCAGTAAGATAGCACACTCATCTTGTGTGAGCTTCAAATCATCCGGGTTCATCACTAGATGAGTTGCTTTTGTAGGGTTGATAACCTCATTTTTCTTAAATGGGAGACTTATAAAAAAGTCAGCATTTTTCCACAGAGGATATGGATGAGTAAACTATGCATAAGATTTAGTACAATATTCCAACAGTTTATCTCGTAATGTAGTGCACTGTGTAGGAACAAAGCTAAGTTCGAACACATTAGTAAGAGCAGTGTATGGACTAAATAGGTTTCGATACCTGAGGCTTGTGGGTAGGATTTGCAAAGATGAGGCTTTACTGTATACATCCATTCCAATCAGTATGTCTGGCCATGTAAATCGCTTCCAAGGACTTTAGTCCATACTATACATTAAGGAAAGAATCGAAGACCAATTCTTTTCTTTGAAATAAGCCCTATCTTGAAGGAGTTGTCGTCACCTGCTGTGAAATATTCATCATGGGAAGTCCATAAGTCAGGCAGCAAAATATTGGGCTTCATGATCATATGATTGGATCCAGTATCCATAAACCTAATAGCTCTGATGGGTCGATCATATTTATCTTATTGAAACACATAGATTTGGATATAAGGCTTTAGAACTGGTGTACGATCTATCTTTTTATAGGTTTGCTATAGCATATAAATAGAATCATCTAAATGTGTGTCAGTAGATTCAGATTCAGTAGAAACAAAAATAGTAAACTTGGTGTGCTCGTCTTCCTGAGATTGTTCCTCAATAATATCTTCAAAGTTGTTGGGCGAATGTATTAGTTGGAGTGATTCCATATGTTCTAACAACTTGATGTCTTTCGTAGATTTGTGAGGACATTCTCGTGAAAAATGTCTATGCTTTCCGTAAAGAAAACATGGAGTAGCTGTCTGTCGATGTCAGGACTTCTTGAAGAATCTCACAAACCTGTGCTTCCTTCCATCTTTTCTATGATAGGTTTTGTGTCTAAGTTTATGATCATCTTGAGATCTACGAGACTTTCTCCAAAGTAGACTTGACGAAGATGAGCTTTCTTCTTGCTATGAAACTCATAAGTCTTTTTATCCATACATTTGATTTGGAGATGAGGCTTCTTACAAGCCATTTTCAAGACGGGGCCACCTTTCATGATATTCTTGAATAAGGCATGCTGATCACATAACTTATCAAGAGGCGATAAAGCAAGCTGATATATTTCTCCAAGAGATATATTTGCCATATCACATTGTAGAGAAACTATGGTCCTTTGTAACTCTGGTTGTTCTTCATCTGAAAGGGATGAAATAAAAGTATATCGCAAGTTAACATCATTCCTTCCATTCAAAAGATAATATATGTCCGTCATTCTCTTGTAATGTCTCTGGATATCTTGCTTATCAATAGAGCAACATTTCTTCAAGAAATATTCTTGATAAATCTACTTATCAATCATTTCAAAGTCACCAATAAATTCATTATGAATGATTCCAAGGAGAGCTCTGGTTGTTGTGACTTGGATATACTGAAGAAGTTGATCATCATTTATACTTTGCCACCATTCTCGCAAAGTGCCAGTGAAACAACTTATAAACTCAGACAAAATCTCCTGTAAAGGATGATCAGGTCGAGTCATTTGCAAATCAATCCAGGCACCAAATTCGTGTAACCTATCTCTACATTTTTTAAGTGGAAGACCATCAAAAGTAATCCGCAGGCCAGAAAAGGGTTTGATATGTCATGTATCATGTGCAACTAGATCAACTTGTGGTGATGTTGTATGTCTAGGTCTGAAATGTTCAATACCTCTGGATTCTGCTTCACTTATGTCAGGTTGTTCTTCATTAGGTTCAGGCATCATCATAAGAACTTGAGAAAGTTCAAATAGATCAGCAAGTTGTGCTGAGTCATTCATGGAAGGTTTAGATATATCTGACAATGTTGTAGATACTTCAGAGGCTCTAGTGTTGGCCCTCGAATTTTTTTTATTTTTTATTTTTTTGATAAATAAACATGATTAGTTTTATATTGGGGTCTTGCTAGATTATTTTATCTTGGAGTTAATTAGCATGTTAGTGTGAGTAAGATAATATCATATAAGTTAAGGGAATTAAAGTTTAAGGTGGCAAGTTTGTATAAGGGGTATTTTGAGAAGATCACTTAAACTTAAAAACCTTAAAGCATTAAAGGAGGGGCAAAATGGACATTGTGCAATCATGAAGAGTATAAAAGGGAGGCATTAAAGGAGGGGAAAAATGGACATTGTGCAATCATTAGGAGTGTAAAAGGGAGAAAGAAGACTTGTCTTGCATTTGGAAGAGGGAGAAAACGAAATTGAAGAAAGAAGGGAGAGAAAAGTGTCATTGCAGAGAAAGAAGAGGGCTAAGTTAGGTTTCAATTTTTCGTCACCATCAAGAGGGATTTCGAGAGTGATCAAGAAGGGAAAAAGGAAGAGGAAGGTTAAAGCTTCCATTAGAGCCAAGAAAATCATTGTTTGGTCAAGATTCAAGGTAAGTTAATGTTTAATCTTTTGGATTTTTGGAAGAGTTTTGGTTCAAAGAGCTTAGGAAATACATGGTTATAAGTATTCTAGGATCAATTTCATGCATAGGTTTCTTTGGGTTTTCAATTGGAATGCATTTTGAATGGAATTTTGTCAATGTTGAAGGCAAGAGGAGCTAGAGGAGAGACATCCTTGACCAAGTTTTCAAGCAAGGAAATTAAGGTGGGTGACATTTTTTTAGTTGAGTCAATAAGCTATTAAAATTTCTTTCAAATAAATGGAATTAAATGATTTCCAACTACCTTGAAAATGTGCATTTATTATTCTTTAAAATGGTTTGAGAATGTGCCATATGTTTTTGTATATGAATTTTGTGAATGAATTTTGAGTGATATGGGAATGATTTCAAATTGCTTCATAATTGTTGTATTTGTGGCTTTTGGATGATTTGAGAAATCGTTATATGATTGGTATGGGATTTTGGTTGATGAAGTATGAAATGATGATGGAATTGCATATGAAATAGTTCATGCTCATGAAAAATAAGTTTTTCAAAATGTGCCATTTGGGCAATTGGTTTACAATTCATGAATTACATGTTATGTGGGTTTTGTGTAATCCATTCAAGAATGTCACGTGCACATTGATCAAGTTAAAGGCTTCTCTCACCTGCCCACTAATGGCACGGAGCTCCTTCATGTACGCCCTCAAGTTTACGACTACACAGGACCATTATGTGGAATGGTGTAGTTCATCATGTTCATGGACTTACCCAAACCATGATGATGTGCTTATGTGTTTACATATGTTGACAAGTTTGATAAATGCTTGACTTATATGAGTTGCGAATTGGTTTGACAAGTTGAGAATTTAAGAAATATATGTTTTATGGATTTTCATAAGAATTTGCTATGATTACGAGAGTTTTCAATGGTTTTCGTTTGTTACTGGTTATAAGACTGTTACCCATGAGCTTTAAACTCTCCCCTTCCTTCCCATCTTCAGGTGATGAACAAGATATCAAGTGATTAAGTCAAGAGTCAAGGCATCACTCTAGTTTGCATTTTTTGTTTTTGAAGTTAGATTAAGTAAAACAATGCTTTAGTCACATTTTGAGCGATTCTAGTTTTTGTAAACTTTGTATTTTGGATTATGATGTAAGGGGACTCAAAATGCCCACTAAAGCATTGTAAAACTCTTATTTGTTTATATATATATACATTATGTTTTGTTCATGATTTCCAAAGTCTTGATATTGCATTTTCAGGCTTTTCATAGGGGTAGAAATTGTGTACTGGATTCAGGGAGAAAACTGTAGCAATCTAGATAGAACTAGACAAACTTGTCTTCTGGAAAGTTGTATCTTATCCTCTTAGTTTTCCAACTCTATAAAGTATGTAAATTTTGGGTATCGAAGTTGAGAGATATGAGCATTATAAATGGTGATGTTACCTAGGAGGTATGTACATAACAGCCATAGTGAATGATGAGAGTTTGTGTATGTGATGAGTCATTTGAGTTGAGTCTTGGGAGTTTAATGCAACAAAGTTGGTAATTGAATGTTTAAGGAGTGTTATTGCTTTAGAAGAAGTGCAAGTGGGAAGGCTATGAGTGAATGTGATGTTAGAATAAATGTAGGAAGCATTGGAGAGGCTTTAGAGGGGTTTGGGTAACACCTATGTCCATTAGATAGACTTTAGGTCTATTAAATGGACCTTCTCGGGTCTGTGAGGACTTGCAGCATCACCAATGTTCTTTTAGACCTTTTTGGGTGAAAAATGGCTCCCAAGCCCGTCTATGTTCGTTAGGCAGACATGTATGTCTATTAAACGGACATTCATAGGATGACAACAGTAAATTACTATTTTGACCCTTTTTGAGGCATAATCTCTCTCCATGATCTGGATGAAAGTTGTATATCTAGAAGTCTTCTTTGAAATAGTCTATGAATGGCCTCGTTCCAAGATTTCTAGAGAAAGTTATACCAATTTTCCCAGGATAGGTACAATATGATTGAGGATATAAACATGTTTGAATCTTTTGGCCATAACTTCATCGTCCAACCACCAAATGAAGTGATTCTTGAAGAAATGGTTTCCTTACACATTCTTCTATCCCTGCATAAAAAAATTGGTAGCTTTTGACTCTAATATGAAAAATATTGATGGAAAGATAGTAATGGGTTGGTTTAGAGAGCATAACTAGGGTATAAACAATCTTGGCTTTTTTAAGCATTACTTCTTCTATAGAGTTCCAATTGAGATAGTTCTCAGATTAAACTAGAGAATTGGAGCTACGATTGTTTTGAAGAATTCAATTATGATTTTGGTGATTGACTGGTGCGGGCACACCACTCTTGTGCGATATGGCTAATACGAGTTCATGGAAATAACCCTCAAGGTAATACACACGCTCACGTCTTATGATGACTCCGAACGTTGGGTTCTGGAAATGGGATCCAACATCCAAAGTAAGCGTCTGACTGTAAGTCTGATTGTTCTGAGGTAGAAGTTAATTCTACTAAAATCTGCATCTCAAGAGTTGCAATGAACTCTGGAATGAGTGCTTTATCCTTCCCACTAGAAGTAGAAGGATGAGATTGTCGCTGTGGAGAGCTTGGCTCATTTGGAGAGTGGATACGTACTCCTCAAGGTTTTCTCCACTAATAATTTGGTTCAGTCTTTGTAAAAGACGATGAAGGCTTAGGAACCTTGTCAGGCTTCGATTTGGATTTCGATTTTCTTCTCAACTTTGCTATAGTTGCCTATCTATGAATATACTATCAAATCAAAGGATAATTGAATTTGAATACTTTTGAATAGCCAACTTCTTTAGGATACTTCTTATATTGAGAATCTGAATACAAGGGATGAGTATTGGGGAAGACTGTAGAAGTCGAACCATATACTGTCCTTGTTTGAGCAGAATGCATATCAACTTTGATCTGTTGTATAATTCCTTGTATCCTTTGTATCTCTTTTAATTTAAAGTCAAATTTAGGCCCCAAATAATGGACAGAGATGTATTGACGAAGTTTAGCATCAAAATTTTGAATCTGTTGTTTGTAAGATTGATACATCTGTTGGATCTTTGTAGTAACTCAATTAATTTTATATTGTGTAGAAATATTATTGTGACTAATTCCATCCAACTTAGAATCAATCCTCTTCAGAACTTTTTTCTATGCTACAGCATTAGATGTCTGCCAATTTAACACTTCATCATAAGGATTTGATATGAGAGTACCTTGTGAAGTGATTCATGTGGCTCGGATGTACGGGTTAAAAGTAACCTTATGTGATTCATCAGTACTCCTAGATAATTAAGGAAAGTCATCCTTTTATGGCCTTACCATCATATAGGGTATAGGAGTAGGAGTCAAGGCAGGAATAGTCGACTTTGGCTAACATAAAGAATTCAGCATCTCATGTAAGGATCTAGGTTGAGATCTGATAATCTGTGCAAGACGACCTTTAACTGCTGAAGGACTATGAGATCTGAGTTGTCCAACTTCTGGATCTGGAAGATGCTCACCCGTCAGTAGATGAGATTGAGATGAGGATGTGTTCCCCTCCTTAAGTAGAGGAGATTGAGTAAAACCAGAGCAAGAGTCTAATAACTTGTCACCCTTCAGTAGGTGATCTATCCTCAAGCATATTCCAAAAGGATGGATCTAGATTATCCTGGGGTGGATGAAAATGATGAGAAGGTCTGCATAGAGATTTGGGTTTTTCCTTATTCCTTCTCTATTGGTAATAGTCATCATCATCATCTCCACTGTCTGTTTCTAGGTTGAGACAGACTTCAAAGTTGGGCTCACACATGGATTGGTCAACATCGCATGCGAAATGTCCACGATGATGGCTTATATATACTGGATCTCCATTGGTTTTGAAATAATGAACAGGAGGACTAGATTTACCTTCCGTATGTGAAGATACAAGCTGGATTGGTTGAATCATCAATATTGCCCCGGATGTAGAAGATCTGGCTGGATCTTTATTTCTGGGCCACGCATAAATGGACTTTATACTTCCATCTCTTAGAGTCTGCAAAATCGATGCAGTAGTTATATGAAAAGAGTGTCGATGAGGCACATGGAACACCTTTTGGTACTTAGTGATCCATTCAATAGGAATCAACTTTTTAAGGTCGACTGTTGGTAATTGCTTCAGGATCTGGATGATAGTACTTTGATCATTAGAAGGATCAACAACCATATAGAGTGCATCCGAAGTAGAATTAGGAAAATTGAGGTCCATAGCATGATTTTGTAGATGGTAAATCATCTGGTGGTATAAGGTAGTTGTGATGGCTGTAGGATCTTGATCTGCTCCAGTGATCTAGATCTGAACTTGAAGACGTTCAGATAATGTGGGATCATTAAACATGATATTGAAATCAAGTGCTATGGTTAAGATGACACTTCCGTTATTAAGAGTTGTTAACAGGGTACCAATCAAGGTGTTTTGGTACGTAGTGTAGATCGTGTCAAGAAGAGGGATCCTGGCTATCACAGGTATTCCCTTTCTTCCATATAGAGTAAGAGCAAAGCGTATTGCTCCAACATGTAAGTGCGTATAGTTCTGTTCTCTCCATAAAAAGATCAGTTCCTTATGAATCTCAAGCTTTACGTACTGTTCTGTTGTAGAAAATCTGAGACTAAATTGTTCTAGTTTGGAACTCTGGATGATTTCCTTTACTTTTGGCCTTAAAGTAGACAAGATGGTATGAATACTTCTTGTCCATATACGATTACGACTGTAAATACTGTACGGACTCAATAAAGGTAAAGAAGACTCACAAATACGATTTTCTATAGGGATATGGGTAATTTCAACTAAATTTTCTATTCTATTTTATAACACACGCTTTACAGACGAAGGTAAACTAAACAAAAATAAACTAGATGATAAATGAACAGGATCTGAAGCTTGTGTTTCTATACTCATGGGGGTCTTTCTCCCTACTCACTCAGTTTATACAATAATGTCACCGCCAGTCAAGATACGAAGATGGCTCTGATACCACAGCTATGTACCTCTCCACAAAAGATACGCAAACTCTTCTAGAAGGCAAAGATACAGGGAAATTAGGGAATATGTACTACAAAGTATGACCAAAATGTCTCAGACATATGACACCATCCCTCAAACAACATCCTTTCTGGAGACTATACACTACTCCAAAGGTGAACTGTAAGCTACTGGTATTTGTAAGTTCCAGGTATGACAGACGAGACAACACACCCTAACACACTCCCTTAGCTTCAATGGGTTCAACTCTCATCCTTCCTCTTTGGAACCTTACTCCTTCAGTAACTACTTTCTTTTCCCATGAGTTCTAATCTCATACAGTGGAATAGAAGAGAACAGTCCTAAACTATCGTAGACATTCTGATACACAAGATATTCAGAAGAGGCGAGTGTAGAGCATACTTGTCACTATATCAAGAAAAGAGTAACATTATAAGACTTTGAGTTTTCAGTGAAGAGAGAGAAAACTTAGCCACTCATAAACTTCTTCTAATCACACCATTTGCAAACAAATTTTGTTTATACAACTAAAGAGAGACCTTGCTTTTATAGGCTAATCAAGGGGAAACAAGGTAATTAAACCTAAAGACAAAGATACAATAAGTCTTACTTTAACAAAAGAAAGGAATCTACTTTCTAAAACCAAACAGTGCTAAAGTAAACTACTTTTTACAAAAGTCTTAAAGCAAACAGTATTACGACAAAAAAGGAATCTTAAAATAGTGGTTATGGGGACCACAAAGAAACTTTTAATATCAAAGTTGCTTTAAGGATAAAACTCCTCAAAAGATGTGTCTCTGAGTTAAAGAGGATTCGAGGCATCCAACGCTTTATTTGTCACGAATAGATTCGTGCTGCAATTGAAGATTGGATGGAGAGTCTGGATCACTTGAGCTATATTGATAAGTATTTTGTCATTTGCTTAGCTCACATTAGTGAAGTTGATGCAGGAATTGATCTAACTCAGCTTCGTTGAGACTATAAGAAAAACAAAATTGTCTGGTTGTAAAGAACCTGCAATATTAGAGACTATATCATCTGTCATGTTGAGGACTATTGGAACCAAGCATATCAATTTCTGATACTTCAGGTTCACCAGGCATGAATGCTCTAGTATATGGTCCAATAGAAGTAGAAAATACTGGTGTGTCAAGAAAATGATTGATCTCTTTGAGAAAATCTCGAAGAGATAATAAGACGTTATTTTGACATCGTGGCCAATACAAAGATGTGTGATAATGTTGGACACGTGGTTCAGTGTAAAGAACACCAGCAATTTGTTCATGATATCGATGATAAATGACATAGAAGCACATAGAAGATAGTCATCTTGGAGAAGATGTTCGAAGACGATGTTGGGAAATGATATTAGCGCATTGTTGCTTCCATTGATCCAAAGGTTGGAACCATTCTAGAAAAGTCCATAACAATGAACTACCATTGTTTATGTCATAGAGATTCTGGTAAAGCTCTAGAGGAGAAAAAGAAATAGCACAAGTATAGAGAGAAGATAATGCCCATAGATACCATAATGTGCTTTTTGAAAGGGGATCAGATAAGGTTAACACATGTAGGTATGGTGCTTTAAGATTAAACATAGTAGGACTACCAGAAAGACTTTGTTCCAGAGGAGAACGATGTAAATGGTAAAACAAACTCATACGGCAAAGAGAAGCTACTTGAAACATACTAGTAGGCATTTTGGTAAGAGGAGGAAAAGACTTCTTTGTAAAAGCAAAGAGAGAAGAACTAGCCATAAGAGTTAAAGTGCAAAAGGGTTCAAAGGATGTGAGAAAACTTAGCTGAAACACATATTTATAATGAAAAGATTATGCACAAATCATGGTTAGATATGATCAGGAGGCCATGGTAGATGTTGGGTGATTGAACCAAATTTATACTATAAATTGGCCCTATTTTCTTAAGTAATTATGCACTTGTTGACTCCTAATTCA
>JAOSBN010049645.1:0-14694 GCA_027563595.1 Erythroxylum suave | reverse complement strand
TACACTCGAAGATTCGAATTTCTACGAATAGGCTTCCGTAATAGTCTAAACTCGCTAATAATCAACTACTGCCCCTATAATTACTTTCGGCCTCCCGATATGAGATTTTCGAAAATAATAATTTTAATTAAAATAGAAATTAAATCAAATAAATTCAAATAAATCATCAAACCACTTAAATAAAATCGAGAAAAATTCTAGGCCGAATTTTTGGACGTTACAGTATAAGTGATATTTTGAATTGAGATCTCTAAAGTGTTCTCATATAGGGATTGTTATGTTTTAATACTACTTGTGATCTACTTTTGTCATGGGTAGCTCAGTCGGTAATCATTGGATATAGTATGAACTATATACAAGTATTTGAGTGATCAATACATAATTTATCAACCTAAAATGATTGGGGAGAATGTTTCATTATTTTTTTTATTAGTATTGACTTAGACATCCTTGGATAAAGTAGAATGACCCTTGAAAATAGTTTTCAAATGTCATTAATTGAATCAATTGCTAATGGGGAAGAACTAATATCATCATCATCAGTACCCAGTTTGAAATCCCGCAATGAAGTAGGGTCTGGAGAGGTTTCATAGTACGCAGCCTTACCCCTACATAGTAGAGAGCCTATTTTCGGTAGACCTGTATGCAAATGAGACAATATAATAACGATACAGGTTACAGAGAAAAGGTAAAACTAGCACGGAAAAAATCTATGTAACTAAAATTTCAATAAATACATAAATAAATAGGGTTAAAAGATTAAAAACATAAAAAAGCCATGCAAATGTGACAAGAAGATTTTAGAAAATAAATAGATAAATAAAAATGTGATAAAATAACCAGATACATAATAAATAAATAAATAAGTAGGATAAAGTAATAATAAATAAGTAAAATAGAATAATATCACTTACAGAAAAGCTACTAAACTTCATTTAACACATGCAAGTTTAAAAGACAAAATTAGAAAGAAAAAAGTAGGATAGATATACCTAATATGCCATAAAATTTTTGCTTATACCTAATATATTACATAGTTTTTTTCACCACTTCTTGAGATGTGCATGTCATCCTTGAGTAAGGCCCTGCTAATTTGCTCTGTAGCATTCCAATGTTATTAGTTGTCCCCCAAAGGGACAACCAGTAGTTGTTGTATCCTAATAACTAAAGGCTAGTTTGCTACTTTAAGCTAAAAATTAAATAGCATTTCATGAAGATATGCCCAAGTTCAACCAACAGTGGCAACATTAAGGAGAATCTTTTGAGATAATGAATATAGACATAAAATTTTATTAATAGTTACTATAGATAAATAGTTACACAGACAGAAGGTAGTTAGAATGAAAAGGCCTGTAAAAAATAGTAGAAAAGTCGAAGGTCGGACCCCAGTGGGGGGTCTACCATATTATGGGCCTATGATTTTGTTTGGTTTCATAGACAAGGAATAGTATATAAGGAAAAAAGATTAACTGCAAAAGCAACACAAAAAAATAGGCATTTAATATACACACATATGACAGAGACATGCTTATATACTAATATATAGTACACAGAGATAGAGGTATAGGTATAGGCCAGTGTTAGAGGTATACGTAAGGTAAGGACCTGTGTGGTTAGGCTTTTTGACAACTTCTTTGGTATTGGGTGTTCCACTTCCATGCGCCACTCCTCCTCCACCTTCTTCCTCCTTTGCCACTGGCTTGGTACACACTCTGCACATAAACATTTTCTCTTCAATTCACTTTCAACCTTTCTAGCCCTCTTAATCAGTTGCTTCTAAAAAACACACACCCTTCAACATTAGCTTAAATCTTCAGAAAACAACAACACGCATCAAACATCAATAAAACCATTGGCTCCTTACAGGTGGATACAGAGCAGCAAACCCTTTGTTCTACTTCATTTCCCCCTAAACATGGATGTTGGCTTCTTGGGTAAACAAAATTCAACTTCCTAAGAAGAATGCCAAGCGAATTTGGAATCTCAAAGCTTTTGACTAATACTAACCTCCAAAACATAGAGAAGAGACACAAGTGTTTGAAGAAAGAATCCACATTTGTAATCCTAAAGAAGGGTATAAAGCTATATTTGATGTTGATTGGGATATGGATCAAAAGAGGACAAAAGGTACACTAGTAGGGAATGAATGATAACGGTCCGGTGCCAAGAAGGAAAGATGAAAACTTTACATCTTACACACAAAAGTAAGAGCAAAAGATATGCTAAAAAGAATTAAGGATATGGAAAGTCAAAGAAATACAATATGGTGAAGAACTAATATGACTGGACTTAATTATAACAGACATTAGTTTGGTATTCTATGTCTAATAAGAACACTATATGATGAAATGATTGAATTATACAGAAAAATCATGCACAAAGGGTTAGTCCAAATCACTTTGACATTTCTAAATATTTGGATGGTCATAATACATTACTAGACATCAATCTTGATGTATGAATATAAATTTTTTAATTATAGAATTAAAGTTAAATTAAAGGACTTAATTATCTATCTTAAATATGATTTATGATTATAATTTATATTTATTACCAACATATTTGGGAATCCAATTAGATGCACAAAGAATGGGATGAAGAGAGAAAACATGTTTTAATAAAGTTGGACTTGATTGTAAAGTTTAGGAAATTTATGATTAAATATCAAATATTTAATAAATAAGGACCAATATAAGATATTGAATCTTATTTGGCCATGATTAGTTTTTATTTAGAATTATTTGTAATTATATTAAAGTTTAATTAAAATTAGAATTTAATTTTAGTTAAATTACTCAAATGTCAAAAACTCCTATTATAAAAAGGCTTAGGTTCTAAGGGAGCTAGCACTCCTTGCCTAACCCTTTCTGCAATAGCTGTAGAGAGTTGTCTTAACATATTATATGGATATCTTTAAAGGTCAGGCACTTGTGTGGCTCCAGTGGTTAAGATGAATCAATTTTAGAAACAATTCAAGGGAAATGATAGGAAAGAATTAAGATGTATAATAAGATACAAGTTACTATTACAGTTTATTATATATTAAATGTTAATCATTTTACATAATTTAAATGATCATGAGGTTTAAAAATTCAACAAAATGGTTTTGTTATTATTCTGCTTGCACGCGGGTTCAAATCTTGTCTAAATTTCCCAATAGTAGGATTAGGGTGACTTTAATTCTATAAATTGATTAAAATTGTTTGAATGTTATTAGTTCAATAACATTAAGACTTAGAAACATTGTTTAAGTATTTTTTTAACATTGATTAGGGTTTGTTTTAATTTTGTGAAAATTGAATGTGTAAGGCCTCAGCATATACCTTAGAAGTATTGCATGTCTAGGGTATATTAAGAAGTAAACATAACAAATTAAGTGCATCTAAGTACAGTAAGAGACATAATGGTTCTTAATGTAAAAGACAAGGGTAAATGGATAATTTTTTTCATTTCAGCATGGACATACATAAGTTGTTCATTTTGGCATGGACATACATACTTAGACGTGAAATACGTATGGAAATTTTTGATATGTTTTCTTGGATTTATAAGTGTGATGTGAGGGGAATTGATAAAAGAAGTATTCCATAGGAAAATGAGAAGTTGTCGGTTAGATTGGATGTGTTTTGTGTTGCTCTTATGTGATAAGATCGAAGTTAGTTGATTTGGGATATGTAACTCACTAGAAGGATAGTTTCCATTGAACAAATTTTTATAATTTGGCCATGTTTTGGTCTGTATACCTCCAAATTGGATAATTAAAATTGGAGATTAAGCTAGAGACATAGATCTAAAAATTTTAACAAAAATCAAAATTTTATTCTGCTTATAAGATTTTTGAATTTTAGCTTAAAGTTAAGCTCTGGTTGTTGTCCTCATTTTCAAAGACCCTGTAGCGTTTTGGGTATAAATCCCTGAATAATAAACCAAATTGCAAGAAATTTATACCATTAGAAAATTAAGACATAGGGGAATGAAATTAATTGATAAGGTTATAAGCCAATGTGGGAATTAAAGAAAGAAGAAGGATCAATATGCAATTTTTCTAAAGTTAACATATAGACTAATTAGATTAAGGCATGTGTAACCAATAATAATAAAGCATGCATGGCCAATAGGAGTTAAAGAGCATAAACAGGAATATAGAGAGCAAAGATGGATAGAAATCATTTAGATTTTTCTCTTTTCCATTTCACCTTCTTTATCCCATCATTTTTCATGTAAGAAATCAAGCCAATCTTAGGTGGAAATTAAAGTAAAAGTTAGGAATTTTCTCTTCAGCTTTAACTTTTCTTACTTTGCTTGTTAAGAACTAAAATTAAAAGGTTGTAAGTGGGATTGAGATGTGTATTTGTGATGTTTCTAGTTGGTGAGTCAAGCAAAGCCAAAGAGGAAGAGAATTATAGGCATTAGAAGAACTACTTTTCCAATTTAAAGGTTTAGGACTACAATTAATATAATTTTTCTTTATGTGTATGTTTGAATGGATAAAAAGATTGATTTGGATGTGGAATAGTTTCTGGATGATGTTTTGGGGTTATCTTACATAGAATTGGTTGAATATGACAAAAGAATATCGTGTAGTGGAATTCTATCTAGGCTTTGTTGAACTAGTCATATTGTTTAGGTCATAACTTAGCGTAAAGAACTATAAATTGGGTGATTTTAGTTGCATATGAAAAATAAGACATATAAATAGAAATATCTAGAAGAGACTCTAACTTAATTCTGGCTTTATGACATTGGAAATTGAGATCGAAAATGGTGACCTGAAGTTGTCCCTGTTTTGGAGTAGCTTGTTATGTTTGGTCTATATCTCATGATTTAGAAGTCCAAATGGTTTTATTTTTAGTTCTTTGGAAACAAGAGGCATAGGAGAACAAATTTACTGAAAACTAAAAACATAATTAGAACATTTTCTATATGAAAATTTCAGAAGAAGTGGAAGTATGAATTTTAGGAAGGGGACATGATGGGAAGGAAATTGCACTATTTTGAGTTCATTTTCATTTCTAATTTTTCATTTTCATTTCCAATTTTTAACTGCGTATGAAACTTTTCAAACACCTAGAAATAAATGAAATAGGATTTACCATATGTGAATTGGTTTATTGAATATTCAAATTTGATATTGACCATAACGCATACTAAAGAAAATTTACAAGTGCATTAATGATTTGTATACATATTTATTGCTTATGTGTGTATAATGTTGGACCCCGTTTCCAGAGCCTAACTATTTGGAATATCAAAAGATGTGAATGTATTACCCTATAAGATTATTTTGATGGGATCTCTCTAACCAAAACCAGTTCCAACAGTAGAATTTCAATTTTACTTGTTCAGAATAATTGTAGCTCCATGTTTCTAGTTTATTTTGAAATGATAATCTCATTCGGATCTCTACAAATCAAGATATGATTAAAATACTGAAGTAGGTTCAGTAAAACAATCAATTCGTGCTCTTTTAGTCATTTCCCTCACTTTCTCCCCATAAATATTTTTTGAATAAACTCTAATAGATACCAAAATTTTTTGGAGAGATAGAGAAATAAGTTAGAAATCTCTTACTTCATTTGGAGATCGGATGATGGAGTT
This sequence comes from Erythroxylum suave, assembly GCA_027563595.1. NCBI lineage: Eukaryota > Viridiplantae > Streptophyta > Magnoliopsida > Malpighiales > Erythroxylaceae > Erythroxylum > Erythroxylum suave. The sequence continues at coordinate 9,096 of JAOSBN010049645.1, read as the reverse complement.
ATGGCCCAACGAGTCAAACCTGATTATGTCCTTAATCATATTGTACCTATCTTGGTACAATTGGCATAACTTTCACTAAAGAGATCAGCTTAAAGTCTTCTTAGGACGATTTTGAAGAGGACTTCTAGATCTACAACTTTTGTGAAGACTCTAAAAAGAGATTTTGCCATTTGAGGGTCAAAATATGGGTTTGCCGCAACAAACTAAATGTTTCACCACGGCTAAACCAGGAAATATTTCCCAGGACTTCTCGAGAAAAGTTTGCCATGGCAAACTAAATGTTTCGAAACTTCACCATGGACAAACTATAACTTTGCCACGGAGAAGTTGTGAGATGGAGATGAAAACACCTTTTGGGAAAAGTTTGTCGCGGCTGAGTCTGACTTCACCATGGCTAAAACTTCTAACCTGCAACTCTAACTCAACATTTCAACACTAAAATACACATACACTTCATATCAATTCAACTACTAAATACTTTTGTTAACTTCTTAACTCTCCCCTCAAATAATTAATCCCATACAACCTTTCCAATCTCAAGCATGTTATTCTAAACCAAACAATAATTTACAATCATATACCTATTCCACTTTCACAACCATCATTATACACCACAGCAAATCCTTAAATTCTCATTCTCATTACTAAACAAGTAAATATTTGAACAAGCTTTAGTTACATATCAACATACACATCACACTCAAAACAAAATACCAAAAATGCTCATGTTTGATACGCTTATAAAGTTATTCGAAAATGTTCACTAACTTAGTACAAAAGTCTTTAACTATCTTAGAGTTTCCGACACCTTGCAAGGATTTACTAACCGTCTTGTTCTACACCTGAGAAGGGGAAAAAGGATGGGTTAAGCTATATAGATCAGTGGATAATATATTTATATCCATCGGTAATTGACCATAATTCAAGCATATGTATAGGTATAGCTAACAATTCAAGAATTCTCAATATATTCTAGGAATTCAAGTATTGATCAAATTAGTACAAAACTCATAACACATAACATAACCATCTAACACATCATTCAAATGCATCATGCTTGACAATTCAAAGATGCAATGCACAAACAAATGGCTCGAGTGTTCCATGGAGTGAAACAAAGAAACTGAAGTTTACTCTGTGAACAAAACGAGTCCGACTTCTCAAGATCTTGTGGTCTCTAGCGGGAAACTGTGAGAAGGCTATAGGTCAACGTGCACGTGACTAACGAAATGGGTTCTTCTCTTGCCCAATCATAAACAAATTTCATGCTCAATTCAACCAAACATGAATTCCTAATCTTATGTTTCTTTTACTTTTTCTTCTTTTCTTTTATACAAATATCATAACCTTTTCCAAGGCATATCATAAACATAATTCATCATGCATTTTCAACATTTACAATGATTTCAAATTTTAAGCAATTCAAAACCAGCAATTCAACATACACATACATAGGCAATAACTTGCCCAATTAGACAATAACTATAAATACATTACCCACGTAATTCGTTTAGAAAATCCAACTCAATTGTGCCTTTCCTCTTGCTCTTGAATAGGGTTTTCTTGGTTTTCTAAAACAAACCAATTTCTCATTCAACCCACATTCAAATAGAAATTCATAAAGCTTCAATAATCAAGAGTAAATAATCGAGCCTAAACTTAACTTACCTGTAATATATCTAGGATAGAAAACTAAAACCTAGTTTAGAAATTCATGAAAAATCAAGTGGGTTTCTCTTGTCCTGTTCTTTCTTCCAACATTAACCCATTTCTCTCTCTAATCTCTTTCATGTTTCTACCCAACTAAGAAGAAAAGATGAAACTTACCTTAACAAGCTTGATTTCTCTTCTTCCTTCTTCTTTCTCCTTCTCCACGAATTTTCTCCTTCTTTCTTTCTTCTCTACATTTTCTTCTTCTTTCTTTCTTGTCTCTTCTGTTCTTCTAATTCAAGACTACAATTTGTCTTTGCTTTACCCATTTTACACTTCATTTGTTTTGTTCTTCCAATTTTACCCCTCTTTTGTCTCTTTATCTATTAACTCCTTAAGCTAACTTAATTTTAACATTCTATAATTAATAACCCTAATTCCTATTCATGCTTACTAAATTTAATGACCAATTTTAAAATAATATCTAAACAAAAGACTGTAATTAAAATGAAATAAATAAAATAAGTAAATAAAAATTAAATTAAAAAATTAAACAAATAAATCGATAATAATTGAAAGAAAATTTTTGGGGCCCAACATATAATGTGATTATAAAAGTGTGATTTTGATACTTTTCTAATGGTGACAAGTTATAACTTTCATATATGAACACAAATACATATTTTATGACTTGAAATGTGTATCATATGATTTTTCAATATATGAATTGTGAACTTGGTAAATGGTTAAAGGAAATATTATAGTGCCTACACTATTGTCTTGGTGGTGGATAGATAGGCATGTCTATGGGGTTACAGTAAAGTTGCTATAGTTTGACACTAATGGTTTCTTCATTTCGAGACTATAGTGTGTCCACAGTTCGATGCCTTTGGGTATCTATAGTTTGATACTTTTGAGTATCCACAGTTTTGATATCTTTAGATATCCACAGCTCTCACAAGATTATGCAGGCCCAACATAGAAAGTAAAGTAAATAGTTATGAATAAGAAATACAATATGATATCGTAAATAATTGGTATTGATGGGCATTTCCATTTGTATTAATGAGCTTTGAATATCAATGTTTGGTTTATGAATGTGAATTTATGATTTATGAGTTGTGATATTTCTGAATGTGTGTGCTTGATAAATAACTATTGTGAGTGGTCATCCAAACTAAGTGTTTCCCCACTTAGGTAATTTTCCAAGTTTTAAATTAAATCCTCTTATCCAACAAGTATACAGATTGAAAATCACAGTATAGATAGGTATCATTGCATAGGGATTGGTTAGTCACCAAAATGATCCAAAATTTGTTTTGTTTAGGAAACTCAAATAATTAAATTTGAAAGATCCAAAATACAAAAATTAAGAGTCATACATACAAACTTTAGGGTTCTCATAAATGTAAGAACACAAATTTAGAAAATGGTGAATCAAAGTATCAATTTAACAACTTAGGATTATCATTACCTAACTATGTATTCTGTCACTTTAGCAATGTTCATTATGTTTAGTCCAAAATTTCCTGGTGCCCTTGTTCTTTTACTTTCATTACTTGAATCAAGTAAGCTCTGTTTAATGATGTAAATAAACTATGTAAGCTCTGACTTCCCATTTGTCACTTAACCATAAACATCAAACACATCCATAACGTTGAATAAAATGAGGTGCTACATAGTTGAGGAAAAAAAACCTAATAATTACTTATAAATCCATCAAAATCTCATCCAACATGTTTGTAACATATCCATATATCCTTCTCAATCGACAAAATACAACAAAGAACCAAGAAAAGAGAAGAAGTAAGGTTTATATGTTGAAGAGAAAAGCTGGAATTCCATGGTGGCAACTTTTCTTCTCTCTCCTTGGATCTCTTGCATGCCTTCCTCCTATTCTAGGGGTTTAAAATTGAGTTTTTATACGCCATATAATGCTTAAAACGATATATGAAGGAGAAAGTTGCCAGTTGGAATTTTCTAGAAAACTTTTTTTTTCTTGACTTCAATCCATGATACCTTATTGATTTCTTATCGAAATTGGGCGTTATTTCACCAATTTGAAGCTGAATTTATTCTCTTTCTTTTGGATTAAAAAAGAAAAACATCTAATAAGAACTGTATCTTGCGAACTCTTAGCATTAATGATGTGTCAACTCAGGAAAATTCCAGCTTTCCTTTGGGTCACATAACTTGCTTTCTCTTTGGTTCTTCTATCCTTCCATACCTTAAAACCACCTTCAAACCTATTGATTAACGAAAAAATAGCCCTTTAATCATGCCCGAAACACATGCAATTTATACCAATATTGTGACATGTTGTTTTTCCATATTAAGGATTAGAACCCTAGAATATTGTACGTGAGAGTTATTATTGCGAAGTTAGGAAATTGCATTTCATGCTTATGCATAGTACAACACACATGCACATGAATTTGATTATTGCACACATTATAATGATTGTACAAGCATTCATAGGCACTTTCTAGGTATAATTGATTTATAAATGTGATTATGATGTGAATTGTGGTTTATATGTATTGAAAATTGAATTGGTGTGTATAAATATGCATTTAGAATTTTTGGTGAAATTTAGGAAATTCTAAAATTATGAGTTTTTTTTAACTAGGAAAAATGTCAAGTGGTAGGACAATTGACAAATGGTAGTAGAAATAAGTGATGGATTATAATGGAAATAATTGGCAAGTGACATTAGGATTTATTGATAATCAAATTTGAAAATTGAGAGATAATTGGAGTAGAAATTGGAGTTAAATAAGAGAACCAAGTGAAACCTATAGAAAATGGACAAGTGAAAAGTGATAAGTGTCACTTGCCAAACCATATCTTAAATCACGATTCTCTATCCCAAATGAAAGATCATCTTCATTTTTTTATTTGTCTTTCACTTTATACATTGCTCTCATCTTTGTTAACCTCATCTTCGATCTTCTTCATCTACGATACTCATTTCTCACCGTTTCAATGTGAACCTTATTTTCACCTTTCAATTGCTACTCTCATTTTCTTGTTTTCTTCATATTTGTCACCAAAGACCCAACCCTACGACCTTTGAAATGATAATGATCATATGGTGTTGATAAACTAGGGTTAATGATTTGAAGACAATAAAGTTAAAAAAGTATCAGGCATCATTATTCACGTTTTGTTAAATGAAAAAAGTTTTGATGATAGTTAGAGGTCAATTGTTCATGAAATAATGATGTATTTATATGTAAATTGTGAGTGAATAAATGAGCTTATAAATGTCTTGTTTTTGTGTTTAACATGATTAACCTTTCATGAGTTATTGTAGAAATGGTTTTTAAGATAAAAAGATCATTATAATGATGTAAAAAGAGTGCAAAATTTCATGAAGATCTTTTTGATTTTAATACTTAATCAAATGAATTTTTAGGTAGTGGTCATATGGAAGAACTAGAATGATCTTGAGGTTAAAGAACGGGCTAAAGTAGTTTCTTGAAATGAGGTAAATTAGAATGATAAGTTAGAGATGAAATGAAGGTGAAATTAAAGTTGAATATGTGCAGAAAATTGATGATGAATGTGTACGTGAATGTGTTCCTGTTTTGGTGTTGATGATCAATCATGGATTTTGATTTGTGTGTTGATGATATTGAGCTGAAATGGAGATAATAATGAAGGGTAAATGATAATGAATTAAGCTAGGAAAGATAGACTAAGCATAAGAGCTCATAAGTGAAACTTGTAGTGGTTGAAAGAGCTGAAAATTTGGAGAAAATAGTTGGGATTTTTCGAATGGAAGCATCCTATGATCGTGGGAATAGGTCAATGATTGTGGGAATACCTAATGATGGCAGAAACATCAAACATGCTTCTTCTATGCGAGGGATAAAGTAGAAATTGGTTAGGTACTTTCATGTGATGCATTTAGGCTTGAATGAAGCTTAAATTAATCCTAGAATGATACTTGAATAAGTGATAAAATGAGTATCATGTCTAAGGTGAGAATTGGGGATAGAACTTAACAATGAATTATTATGTATCGAGTGTTCAAATATGAAATTTGGAGATGTCATAGGAATGAAAGTAAACCTTTGAAGGCTAATGTGATCCAAAGGAGATGAATGTTGTGTATTAGTATATATCAATGATAAATTGAGTTTGTGATCTTAGAAATGCTAGAACAACCTTAGTAAATGGTTGACTAATGAATTTAGAATAATCTCGAATAGTTGAGTTGTTAACCTAAATTTAATGTAGACATACATGAGCTTTGAATTATAAAGGATCATAAGATGTAAATAAAGTAAGAGCACCAAGGATTGTCATTGAGATTGCATTATACATAACACATATACATATGTGTATGATTAAGTATTAATGTGATTGAGCAATATAGTAATGTGTAAATGTACATGTTGCATGATATAGAGGAGCAATTAGAGCGACCTTATCTAGATGCTGCCGGAACCTAATAGTGAATAACCTAGATGGTCTCAGATTAATTTAATGTTTATTTAAATTCTGTATTGAATTATTATGTGATGTGAATGTGTTGATCTTGTACTTTGATGTCCGAGGCGTTTGATGTACGAAATTGACATTGGAAGTGCTCATTATATATGAATTTGACGAAATAAGTGATAATACTCAACTTAACTGTTGATTGCCGGACCAATGTCCAATGTCCAATGATAAATGTGAATGAGAATGTGAATGTGAATATATGTATAAATGATTGAGAATTAGAGATTGATTGATTACATGTGATGCATTTCACTACATGAATGCATGATATCATAAAAGCAATTGTGACTAGAGTCGCTAGTGAAAAATAGCTTAAAGCTCAAAATGCGGTAAGAGCCTCTAGCTCACTATGTGTAATAAGACCTATACCCCCAACAAATAAGGAACAGTTATTAAGTTCGGTATCCACAATCGAATGTGATTTTCATGAGCATTGCATATACATTTGATATGTATGTTTTGAATGATGGTAATGTATTGTTGAATTGTGTTGAATATGAAATGAGAAAATTGTGAACAAAGTGTTTTCTCATACTACATGATGATAAATGAAATGATGTTTATGTTATTACATAAATTGTTGTGTTATGTGTTATGTGTTATAAGTGAGTCATCGATGATGGGTAGCTCACTGAGTTCACAAAACTCACCAAAATTGCAATCTTGACTTTTCAAGTACGAGAGAGGTGACTTAGCTTGTAAGACAACTTAGAAGAAATTTAGTACTGCTTTTGGATAAAAGAAACAATTTAAAGGTCGGTTAACTGAGATGGAAGGTTTTAGATAGAAATTTTGTATAATTCCTCACACATGTATCATATGTTTATACATGGAGTTGTAAACTTTGATTAGCTTTTGATAACGTACATATAGGAATGATGTTGAAATGCCACAATGTATAATTGGTTCTATAAAATGAAATGAGGAATTGGGTTTTAACTATTGTGTTATTGTGTTTTAAATTTTATGATGCTATGAGATAAGTGAAAGTGTTTTAGCTAATGCACCACTTCCATCGGGTATGTGCTCAAATGTCTGAGGGATGTACGGACACGTTTCTGATAGGAGTAGCGTGTTGCAAACATAATGTAAGAGAAAGACATTAAAAAATGTCATGCAAAATGTAATCTTAAAGACCTAATTCATGCACGTTTATGCATATTCACATACACTCTTACATAATCATGCAATTATATGAAACTAAAACAAAACATAAGTTAAACAAGTTAACAACAATCGATTTATCACGATTAACTAACAAGTTATCCTCAGAAAAGTATGTACAAATGCCACCTATCAGTGTTAATCTGTGTAGCTCCAGGATATAAGAGTGAGGTGTAGGGACCAAGGCTAACAACTTGGAGTAAAAGTACCTATGGAATGTGTTTTGGTTTAAGATGATTGTTATGTAAAAGATTAAAGGAAATTGTATATTTTCTTTTTGGATTATCATATAAATATAAAGATGTAATATGTTCATTCAAGGTTACACGCGCCAAATTTTACTATTTATAACCTAGGTTACACGGACACGGATTGTTCACATAGCACTTAAGGTGTTGATCCCACGAGGAAGGGAACTAGTTCTAAAATCTAAAACAGTTAAGTTCACAATTCCTAGTTAACTAACTAGTGCAAAATTAAAATTAACCAAGAATCAAACATGAGAAATTTAAGCACCTAAGAATAAACAAAATAGTAACTCACACATTTAATACGACAATCAACCTAGAAATGACCAAATGAGAGAAAGGGGGAATTTATTCGAAATTAAAGAAAATCTATTCAATTATGCCAATTCCAACTTGATGGGCTTAGACGATCCTAGGGAATTACTCTCTCTCGGGTTATATAATCCCTAATTTAAATTATGTAATCGTAATCTCTCATTCTAAGTTGTCTATTAACCTACCGGGAATCTATGTTTGATCTCTCATTACATGACTCTACCGATTTGATTCAACTCACTACCTATCGATCTACCTAACTTTCATTTACTTAACTCGATAATTTTCACTTAGCTCACCCTCTCAGTTTATTGCCGAGTTATGAAGAATCAAATTGAATCATGATTAAATTGAATAAACACAATTAAAGAAACTTTATTAATCTCTATAATAAAACACCACATAAGTGAGTTTAGACAAAAGATCAACATTCAACAGCATGTATTCCAATCAATTCTCAAATGCCATACATCAATGAAATTCGAAACAAAAATTGAAAGTACTATCAGAATGGATCCCGAAGGTCGTGACTATGGGAAACCACCAGTTCCGGGAAGTACGTCTCGATAAGTGTATCTCTGTGCCTCTTTTCTTTCAACTCCCTCCTCAATCACTCAATCTCTCTCTAAGTCGCTCTCGAATACTTGCAGAATCTTGCCTTTTTGCTTAAGTTTCTTGGCTCTCTTTTCCCCTCTACCAGCTACTAGGGATTATTTTATTCATTCTCTAGCAAACCTAGGTCATACTCGAGGTCAAAACAATTCAAAAATTAATCTAAAAATCGAGTTTTTGCATCAACTTGATGCAAGGCATGATCGTGGCCCTACATGTCATGATCGTGGCCCTAAATGTCACGATCGTGGCCTGTGTTTTATCCTTTCTTTCACTAATGTGGCTTAACATGCACGATCGTGGCCTGGCTGCTTTCTTTTTCTTCTTTCTCTATCACGACCATAGCTTATATGCACGATCATGGCCTATGTTCTTTATGTTAAGTCAGGAGGACTTTACGATGTTTTAATTTTGATGACAAACTAATAATGACAATGTTAGAAACAAATGAACATTTTGAAAAGTGTGTTAAGTGTGCAGTCGAAGTACAAAAGACAGACGAAGTGCAAAACACAGGCGAAGTACAAAAGACAGAAGAAGCGCAAAACACAGACGAAGTGCAAAACACAGTCGAAGTACAAAAGATAGAAGAAGC
>JAOSBN010049576.1:0-14700 GCA_027563595.1 Erythroxylum suave | reverse complement strand
AATAATTAATTAACTACAATATAATTAATTAAAATATAGTTCATTCATTAATTAAAATATTGTAATTAATTAATTAAAATATAATAAATTAATTAGTTATAATATAATTAGGTAAAATTAATTAAAATATTTTAGTTAATTAATATATTGTAATTGATTAATTGCAATATAATTAATTAATTAATTAAAATATGATAAATTTTTATTTTTCAATATTTTTACAAACCAACTACTGTCAATGGTAATGGTAATCATTCTTTTCTCTTAATCAATCATCATAATTATAATGATAATATCAATTCTCATTCTTCACTATATTTATTCTCATTCCTATTATCATTCCTCCATATGAACTAACCGCCCCCTTAAATTTACCATTTCTCCTGCACCCGAAATGCTAACTTGATTCTCTACTATTACTTGATACTGTTATTATGTAAGACTAATGCAATGAAATTTGACCTAATTTTCGAGCTTTAGCAATTTCTTCCATTGCATCAATGCTCGTAACATGTACTACATACAACGGTGTGTTCACAAAAACCAACTAGGCGAATTGCTCGACCAGTTGCTTCTCCTTCCAGCTGTATGAACACCAGAACTAAAGGAAGCATGTGAAGCTTTAAATACTTGTACAACCATTAAAGAGATACATGACTGACATTTATCAACAGGAAATCAAATGCAAGTTTCATAGTGACAAGAACAGTAATAGATTAGAAGAGGGAATTAGAACGAAATCAGAAATGAAAGAAAGGCAGATGAACATAGAATAACTTTGAAGGAATAAGAAGAAATTAAGGTACTCAAAGGTGCAGATACAAAAATAAATTCCTAATGGAAAAAGATTCTAACTTGCTGTGTATCACATATATGGCATAATATTCAATCCCGTGTTTGAGACATAACCTACAAATAGTAAATTTTCTACATATGCATGAAAAAATTTGAATGGAGTCATTAAGAAAAGTTGCATAACTTTGTGCACCTAAATTTTATCAATTTCCACTTGTTCTGATGTGAATATTTGGCCATGAGGCAACGACTGCATCCATTACAATTGTTTTCTGACAAGAAAGTCTTAGCTGAAATGGTTTTTCATAACCCTCTATAAGGTGAACAATTTTCATTTCTCACGTCGTGGAAAACCTTTTTTCATGTCCGAAAGCTTGGTGAAAGAGGGTGTCAGAGAAGGGATTTTTCTAAGAAATTAAAAATTATAAAAAAAAATTAGAAAATTTTAAAGATCATAGATTTTTTCTAAAATTTTTAAACCATATAAAAGGTTTGTATGTTATTTATTTTTATATATAAGTAAAAAGAAAAGGGCAATTTGAACTCTTACATTTACACTAAATTTTGATTTAAATTCACATGTTTGAAAACGTTCAAAAAGAACTTTAATTTTTTTAAAATATTAAATTTAAACTCTAAATTAATGAAACTCTTAACTTGTCATTTAAATTCTATCAAATTTAGGTCACATGACCTTTTTATTATTTTTTCATATTCAATTGGAAAGAGGAAACGCACTATTAGTATGTCTTCCTTCCTATTCAAACTTATAAGCAGTGATGTTTTTGTAAGTCCATTAGAATCATACATATTTGATGTTTTCCCGATGAAAAAGAAAAGTAATCCAATGGATATCCTAATCCAATGGATCAGAAAAAAAATTGTTTTAAGAAGGTGAACATGGAGATTCGTTGGTTTGATGAGCATGAGCAATCTAGTGGAAAGATGGTAATAGGTAGGATTCGGACCCAAGGTCAGGTCTCATGTTTAAATACGTTGTCAACTTCAACCTAGTTAGAGACACCAGTGAAAATTGGACCATGAAAACTTCTTGTTACTCATTTCCACTGTCACACAAATTTCAAGTGATTGTGCTCGCAAGTGTTACCGAAAATGAGTTTAAATACAAGAGGTTAAAACCCCATAATGCAGCACTCTGGACAAGCATCTTCCATCATAGAATGCAATCAGTAAAGTGCAAAACAACCGCAAGCCACATGCATTAGACTAACTAGATCCGAAGTATTCATTCGTGTATATGATGAGAACCCCTTGCAGAAGCTGCATAGTTCAATTCCATGAAATTCTGTCCATCTGACTAAAATTATCAAAATTGAACCAAGAATGAAAAATGAGAAACCATCACTCCATAACTGCAACTCCTCCAGCAGCTTTTATTTTCTCTATAATGGCATTCGCTTCATCTTTTGTGACGCCTTGTTTCAGCACGGCAGGTACCTTCTCAACGAGTTCTTTGGCCTCCTTCAAACCCAGATTAGTAAAAGCTCTAACTTCTTTAATCACCTTGATTTTTGCTGCTGTATCAAATTTCTCCAGCTTTACATCAAAGGCTGTTTTCTCTTTCTTTTCCTCAACCTTAGCGGTGGCTGCCCCTCCCTGAGGACTTAAGTCCATTCCTTCCGTGGAAATCGACTGCAGTTTTGGATGGTTTAATATTTGCATCAGAGCAGGACCAATTTGGTGTCTCTCCTCAAGGGACAGGGCGAGGATCTTATCAGCAAGTTGAACGATTTTCTCAGAGGGCGAAGGTCTAGGACCATATGGATTGAAGAATTCTGGATACTTGTACTTTTTTGGCTTGGCCTCAGGGTCTCTTGGGACAAAATCATGCTGAAAGAAACGAACTTGCAAAGCACCAGCTGTTTGCCGGAGGCTGGGACGACAACTAACAGATCTCACAAGCGCAATAAACTTCATGGTTTTGAAAATCCCCGAAAATAGCTCCAAGTGCTAGAGAAAATTATCCATAAGCTTCAATGAAACGGATGCAGCGTGGCCTACAATTGAAAATCTTCTATGGGCCTATTATTGAATCTCCTGTCTGAAAAATAAAAGAGTCAATATCAAAAGACACATCCCACATCCGTGCACATAGTAAGGGCATTCATTCATTCATCAAGAACACAAGTGATGCAAACAGGAAACTAAAAGAAGCATATTGCATCCATTAAACCATAAAATTACAAACCCAGAGAAGTTTCAAGGAAATAGGTCAAGCAAAAATGAAAGAACAACTTCAGCAAGCATAACTACATCCTATGTTCAAAGCTACCAACCACCAGCAACCAAAGTAAAAATTGAAAGCAGACATAAATATGTATGGATTACTCATTTCCCTTACATAGATCAGATTCAAATTTTAAAAGATGAACAAGAAAAAAAAAAAAAGAACAGAAGGAATAGGAAAGAAACGATACGAACCGAGAACAAGAACAGGAGCGTGCGTCTTTGAGTGCTATGATCCGACCGAAGTGAGTAGAACCAGACTAAACCCCACAAGCCACGACACACGATACTGCAAAACCTGGAATGCGCCTCTAGAAGGTTTCTGCGGCTTCTTCTTCAATACAAAACATTTTGGGCTTTCGTCAATTTTTGGTACATTGAAGCCCACAAACACAAACAGATTACATTTTTCAAAATAACATTTATAATTTTCGACCAAACAAACTCTGATGTTAATTATTTTATTTATATATATATTTATCAATAAATATTTAGTCTTAATATATTTATCCATTAACTGGGATTTATGTAGGTGTGGCTTGCAATTTCATACCAATTTTTAAATTATTTTTAGGTATAAAAAACATATAAATTATTATTAATGATTAAATAATAATTAGTTGTGTTCCGCAAAAGATGTTCCAAGAAGCCGAAAACCTGAAGGAGCTGCCTTTGCAAGACATGTTAGGTTGGTGAAAATGGAACATGAAAAGCACAGCAAACAGGCTACAATTCCACTTCAAAAGCTACCAACAGAGAAAGAGAAAATCTATCATCATGATACAAGTAAAAGACAGAAGATGAAGAAGTTTCTCAAGAAAATAATAGATTATGGTTGAAATGCGTGTTTACTTCATTCATTAAGATGGTTTATATAATAATACACGGCAGCCCTAAGGCATACATAAAATGTCAATACTATCCTTCTATACGCCTCTGCAAGATAGTGCTCTCGGAGGAGATACCAATCTTGCCTCTAATAGGTAAAAAAGAAGACCACGACAAAGGCTTGGTCAGAGCATCCGCAAGCTGATCGGAAGAGGAAACATGTGTAATGCGCAACAGTCCATGTTGAACTTGTTCCCTGACAAAAATGAAAATCCACGGCAACATGCTTCATGCGAGAGTGAAAGACCAGATTGGAGCAAAGATAAGTTGCACCAATATTGCCGCAGTAGATCACCGGAGCAGTGGGAAGCACAACACCAAGTTCTGTAAGCAAAGAGCATAGCCATCGAAGCTTCGCAGAGGCTGCTGCAACTGCCCGATACTCAGCCTCGGTGGACGAGCGAGCAACAGTATGTTACTTTTTGGAGCTCCAGGAGATAGGACTACCACCCAAATACACCAAATAAGCCGTCGTGGAAGTGTAATCGTCCTTATTACTAGCCCAGTCGGCATCAGAAAAGGCATACAAGGAGGATGAAGCATGACGACGAAGAACAATACCAAGATCCATAGTGCCTGAAAGATAGCGCAGTAAGCGCTTAACGGCAGCCCAGTGAGTAGTGATTGGACGATGCATAAACTGGGACAACTTATTTATAGCAAAAGCAACATCAAGTTGAGTGAGACAGAGATACTGAAGACTGCCAACAACCATCCTATACTCAGTAGGGTCCGACAAGGCAATGTCAAGCTGAAGAGAAAGAGGAACACTCGGATCCAGGGGAGTAAGAACTGGATTAACACCTGTCATCTTAGTTTTGGCCAAGAGATCACGAATATAACCCTGCTAAGACAATAGAAACCCATCAAGATGGGGAAGAACCTCCACACCAAGGAAGTAGGACAAGGAGCCCAGATCCTTTAGAGAAAATCGGGCAGACAAAAGATTAATAAACCACCGAAGAGAGTTATCATCAGACCCAGTAATAATAATATTATCAACATACACCAGAACGTAAATAGTGACTCCCAGAGAGTGAAAAATGAAAAGAGATGCATCTGCAAGAGAGTTTCGGAACCCCTGAGACAATAAAAACTATCGAAGCTCCGAATACCAAGCACAAGGAGCCTGCTTAAGACCATAGATGGCCTTATGCAACTTACACACATAATTCGAATGATCATGATCAACAAACCCAAGAGGTTGATTCATATACACATCTTCATGCAAGCAACCCTGAAGGAAGGCATTATTAACATCAAGCTGGCGTAGAGACCAACCACGACTGACAGCCAGAGAGAGAACCAGACGAACAATAGTGGGTTTGACAACCGGACTGAAAGTATCATAGTAATCCACACCAGGTTGCTGATGAAATCCCTTGGCCTCCAAGCGAGCCTTATACCTATCAACAGTGCCATCAGACAAACGCTTAGTCTGAAAAACCCACTTACAACGAACAACATTCTATGTAGGAGTCTGAGGGACAAGCTCCCAAGTCCCATTATTAACAAGAGCCTCATATTCTTCCGACATTGCATGACGCCACTTAGGGTCTTTGAGGGCCTGAGAAACAGTAGTAGGTTCAGCATCTACAGAGAGAACCTGAGCAGTATAAGAAAATTTTGGGTTAGGTTTATGAATATTGTTCTTGCTCCGAGTAACCATGGAGTGAGTCGGGGCAGGCAGAGGGGAAACTGACTCAGGGCTCGAGGTAGTGACAGATCTAAGAGACTGTGAGGTGGAAGAAGGAGTAGAGACGCTACCTGATGGTGTGTGAGAAGGAGACGGAGTGACCTCGGGAGAAGGATATGAACGAAAGGGAGGAGGAAGTAAAGGAGCCAAGGACGGCTCACAGAAGTCTGGGGCAGACGAAGGCTCAGAGGAAAAAGGAGAGACATGCATAGGAAATTGAGATTCTACGAAGTTTACATGACGAGACACGTAGAGTCGACCGAAGGATGGATCTAAGCAGAGATAGGCACTCTGAGAGATAGAGTAGCCCACAAAGACACAAGGAAGAGAACGATGGTCCAATTTGTGATGAGTATAGGGGCGAAGCCACGAATAACATAAGCAACCAAAGACCCGTAACTTGGAGTAGTTTGGACTCTGGTGAAAGATGCGCTCAAAAGGGGGAACCATACCCAATGTAAGGGTGGGAAGGCGATTGATGAGATAAACAGTAGTGGAGAATGCAAATGACCAATATTTGAGAGGACGCGAGGCATGGTGAAGTAGAGCCAGGCTAGTTTCAACTATGTGACGATGGCACCGCTCCGAAACCCCATTGTGTTCCGAAGTATGAGGCGAATTGGTTAAATGAGAGATACCATTGGACGAAAGAAACGAGGCAAGTGCAATATACTCACCACCATTATTAGAATAAAGCATCTTAATAGAGCATTCAAAAAACTTTTCAAGCAAGGATTTAAAACGAATAAACACTGTAGCAACATCAGATTTGCGGGAGAGAGGATAAAACCATATATATTTCGAAAAGTGATCAATAAAAATGACATAGTATTTGAAGTTGTCATGAGACATCACAGGCGATGTCCAGACATCAAAATAACTTATTTCTAGAGGACGACTAGACTGTAAACTAGACACAGCAAAAGGTAATTTATGACTCTTGGAACATGAACATGCATCACAATGTGACAGTGCTTTATTACTTGAAACTGGAAGCTGAAAATGACAAAGAACATGGCTCATCACAGGACTAGCAAGGTGACCAAGACGCGAATGCCACTCAGCCAAGGAGACACGAACGGAGGAGGAACAAGCAAGAGGACGAGAAACAGAGTGAGGCCACTCGTACACACCATCTTTAACTGGACCTGAAAGGAGGGGCACCCCGTGTGTAGATCCTTCACAAGAAAACCATTAGGTGAGAATTCAACAAAAACATCATTCGAAGTACAAAGTTGAGAAACAGACAATAGATTACATTGCATAGAGGGAACACAGAGAACGTTATCTAAATGAAAAGTATGGTTCGAAGAAGACAAAGAACTAGAGCCAATATGAGATATAAGTAAACCAGTGCCATTAGCGATCATGACATCCTCGGTGTTGGAATATGGACTGTGGAGCGACAAATTGGCAAGATTTGAGGTGATGTGTGCAAAGCACCAATATCCAAGAGCTAGCTGAGATTGGAAGTAGGCGTGGCAGCGGCAAGGTTTGCACGAGGTTGCCACAGCAATGGTGGACGTGAGCCATAGGTGCCAAATTGCAAAGGAATGGAGGCAGGCCGAGGACCAGTCATAGAGGAGCCTTGCTGCAAAAGATGGCCATATTGTGGACAATGTCAGATTTTGTGACCTTGAAGACCATAGCCTTGACAGAACCCTAGAAAAGGGCGAGGAGGTTGTCTATTAAATGACCGAGGCGTTGGGACAGATCAAGGGGACTGAGCAGAAGGAATTACACCGGGATGTGGGGATTAGAACCCAGCAATAGGGAAGGCTGGTGATGTTGTAGACAACCAGGAGGTTTTCTGCGAGTGAGTCTGAACACCAAAATTTGGAACAGACTTCCTAGATCTGTTATTCTGGAACTAGTGGCCACATTAGTTGTGGCAGGCAGTGGCATGCCAAAGGAATTCTGCAACTGGCGAACGATGATTTCTTTATTCAAGAGCTTCTTATGAAGCTCATTAAAAGTGGGGGGAGTTTCTCGTGTGTTGATTGCTTCAACCACTGGTTTATATACATCGTTGAGACCATCCAATATTTTGTCCACCAAATCATCCTCAAAAATAGGATTGCCCAGTAAAGCTGATTCATCCGCCTTTACCCATATAGAGTGCATAAAATTTGATATTGATTGCACGCCTTGCAGTGGCCGCTTGAGAGCTTCCTTCAGCTGTTTGATGTGTCCACGGGAGGGACTTGCATACGTAGAAGATAAAATTGTCTAGGCATCATGCGAGGTTTCTGCACGATGGAGCATCGCAGCAACATTAGGCGAGACACTACTAACAAGAAAAGCTAGAATTAATTGATCTTGGCAGTACCATAATTCATATTCAGGGTTGGGAGCCTCTGCACCATTAACTGTGCATGTCTTCGAAGGTGCAGGCAAGGAGCCATCGACATAGCCAAACAGTCGATGCCCACATAACGTTGATTGCACCTACAACTTCCACGATAAATAATTCAAAGGTGTAAGTTTCGTGGTTGTTTGTGCATGGGTAGGAATGGCAATGAGAGGATGGTCAAGGTGGGGTGGATTTGGGAGGAATGTGGACCCCGAAGTTGGAGTGTCAGACGCCATGAAGGTCGGCGGCTACGAAGACAAAGCGGAAGTATGGAGACCGCTTGAAGCTGATACCATAATAGATTAGGGTTGAAACGCGTGTTTGTTTCATTCATTAAGATGGTTTATATAATAATACATGGCAGCCCTAAGGCATACATAAAATGTCAATACTATCCTTCTATAGAAAAGCTTGTCTATAACAAAACTAGGAGATGGGCACAAGCTAAAACAGCCTCCGAAGTGCAAACTTTTGAGTCAAACAATAAAAAGCAGCGGCAAGAAGGTACTAGGAACAAAACTGTCTTTTGCAGAACACAGCCCGACGAGAGAGTATTGGATGGAAGCAAAATCAAGATTGCTTTCACGTATTGGTCATAGTGCAAGACATTGAATGAAGGTCCATAGCCAGATCTTAAAAGCTGGCTGGCTTGTCTCCGGAGAAAAAGTAAAGTTGTTATGAATGATTGGCCGAAACCATAGAATTTTCACAAATGGAACTCGGGCGACTCACTATAGCCTAGATATGTCATAACTTCTTGTAACGTACCACTGGAGCCATTTAGGGTGTACTTGTTTAGTGGGTATAAAAAAAAAGAAATGGGTATGAAGTAAAATATTGAGCTTGGTAAAGGGATATGATTATAGGGTTATTATTTTGATTACTCACTTTTGAGTAATACCTCATTCCTTTCCTAATTTAGAGAAATGAGTATCATTGTTATACAGGAATAGGTTAACTAATTATATTATAATTAATTAATTAATTAATTAATTAAAATGTTATTAATAATTAATTAAATACAATAAAATTAATTAAAATATAATTAATTTATTAATTAAAATATTGTAATTAATTAATTAATTAAAATATAATTCATTTATTAATTAAAATATTGTAATTAATTAATTAATTAAAATATAATTCTTCATTAATTAGAATATTGTTATTAATTAATTAATTACAATATAATTAATTAAAATATTATTAATAATTAATTAACTACATTATAATTAATTAAATACAATTATTATTAATTAAAATATTGCAATTAATTAATTAAATATAATTATTCATTAATTAAAATATTATAGTTAATTAATTAATTACAATATAATTAATTAAAATATTATTAATAATTAATTAACTACAATATAATTAATTAAAATATAATTCATTCATTGATTAAAAAATTGTTATTAATTAATTAATTAAAGTATATAATTAATTAGTTACAATACAATTAGTTAAAATTAATTACAATATTTTAATTAATCAATATATTGTAATTGATTAATTACAATATAATTAATTAATTAATTAAAATATGATAAATTTTTATTTCTCAATATTTTTACAAACCAACACTGTCAATGATAATGGTAATCATTCTTTCCTCTTAATCAACCATCATAATTGTAATGATAATATCCATTTTTATTCCTCACTACATTTATTTTCATTCTTATTACGTTTCTTCTGTGTGAATCAACCGCCCCTTTAGTAATATTACTCCTCAAAGATCGAGCAAATAATTGCTTGCAGTTTATTTCATCAAAGTCCATGATTTTGCACTCTACTAGTTTATCTATAATCGGTTCGAGTATCATAATGATCACGGATTTGACTATCTGTATGTTATTTATAATTTGCCTCTAGATAAGGTTGCTGCAAATTGTTAGACCTCTCTAAGCTTCACGTACTATTGTTGTTACATGTCATCCATAATTTGATTCCATAAAACGGATTTAATTCAATTAATTTCAAACTTTTATAATTTTATAATTGAAATGTATCTTATAATATTTGAAACTCTTAACAAAGAATTTTATATTATGCCATTTTATTAGTAAGAATTTAATATTACGTCGAATTATACCAATAAAATTTATCCATATTAATTTACGTTTAATAATAATTTTAAAACATTTAATATTCATGGCCTTAATCGACTAACACCCCAAGTTTTTGGAAAACCCCTTTTGGATGGGTCTAAAATCCGATAAAGCTTCACTTCTTGCTCATCATCACTGGCTTTAGCAATGAAACTTGCGGGGCTGGTAATAGGTTAGTACTTTATAAATCTTGACGAGGACAGGCTCTTCTTCAGTGATTTCCAACTAAAACTTCATTTCCTAACTACAACATACCGGAACCTTGCTGCAGTGCAGGGGTCTATTCCAATATTTCATTTGGCCAAAGCTGCTTCCACCTGGAAATTTCCTCATTGTTATATAGCTTTCTGATTCCTCCATAAAATCCATCCGCCTCATCCCCCTCTTCTCCATGATCTTTCCTGTCTATGGTTGTCTGTCTCCACCGCGAATCAGGACTGTACTGATGGAACTCCAACAGTATGGTATCTGTAATATCAATAGCAAAACATGGTGGAAAATCCCAAGTTATGACAAAGAAAACACGAGTTAGGAACAAATTTATGGTTGGATCCTTTCTCCTAGTATATTAGCTTAAAAGGAATCTCATTATAAAAATCAACTATAACTGAACAGACGTTCCCAAAGGTTGAAATGAATGGCAAACTTGAGCACATGTTCAGCATAAGTTCCAGATCCAAAAATGGATGAAATCATTCCCTACAAGCTAATTTTCAAATAACAAGTGGGAAAGGATATCTTCTGGTGATGTGACGTGACCAACGGATCATCCAATGGTGCAACTTTTGGAACACAATTGAGGCCCATCACGTTGCGAAGAAGATAGAAAAACGCTGAGAACAGAGCTTATTTCTGTGCTGGTAGAAGTTAGGACATATAGACAAGGATTTGTCTCGGTGACCAAAGAAATAACCATTACTAGAGGTCCACAAATGAAAAGTTGGAATTCAGAAAAGGACCATAAAAGTATACCGTATCATAAATTCATGGACACTTCTTACAGAAAAGAAGTTGAAGGGCTTTTTGTCTCATGAATTTGAAGCTATTCAGTATAGTTCCTCTATCTTCCTGTTCTTAAATAACCCTCTTTCGTCTTACTCTTGATGTTTAAATGGAAGAAGAAAGTTTCTATATGTTTGAGAATCTTGACAACTAATGCATAATTGGAATCTTTATATGCAAATCAGAAGGAGAAAAAAGAGATGAAATGACTCACCACTACTATGACAGCGGCATCTGTTTTCATTCCCATCACATGACTCCAGGTGACCAACAATACCATACCACCAACCTGAGATTCATATCATATTTAATCAACAGGGGCATTATATTCTATATTCACTCCCTTCTATACTTGGATAAGGGCATCATATGCTTTTGCTTGCATTTAAATATTCAAATCCAGCTAAATCACTTAGCATTAAACTGGTTTATCACGGTCTCTGCCTGTTACTTACAAGAAGTGTACCATGAATCATGGACATTTCAATAGATTTTAGAGTTCACCACTAATTAAAAGCTGTATCCATCTTCATGTTATGGCCAATGGTGCCATGATTAAGATCCGAATCAGTTTTCTTTCATCCAAATGACACTGAATCTAGTTATCAATGCAGCTGAGACAGATCTTTAAAAAGATTTTAATGGACAGCAAAAGTATGAACAAACCATAAGGGAATTCTTTATTTCTTCTCCACTGAATCTCAATGTGATCACCCGGGCGTAGATCGTTCAAACAATCAGAGACATGTAGAGCGTATGGAGAATTATCAACAGGTGGTGCTCTAAGTCTTTCCCATGGCACATTAGTCTCTATGGCAATTGCTCTTCTTCCATGTGGAGCGTACCTGCATCAGACAAATACTATAAAATTCAATCCCACGAGATTTACTTACCCATTTTGTTAATCCTTGCCTCGTTCATTATTAAGGCATAAACATATTTTTGAGGCAAGAGTTGATTCAAGCATCTAGAACAGCATAGTTACATTTAAGCTCTATTAACAACGAACTATTCATAATCATAATCCAGAAAGACAATATTTTCAATTACCTGGCTAGAAATGTGTCTGTACGAGGATCGTAGCAAAGATCAGCATCATAACATGATAACATGAACCCAACATGCCCATTCTGAAATATACAACAGGGAAGAACTTTTATTACCAGAAGAAACACAACACATCAATCATGCCAAAAATTTGAAATAAAGAGCTAATCGGAAATCGGTGATCCTAAAGATAAAAATTTAGAACTTCAAGTCGTGTAGAGGTGACATATGCCGGATGATCATTACCTCTCGGTTATACACCTGAGCTGGGAACCAGAGCCTGCCATTTTCAAGTATAAGGTACCAGAACATGATTGAATCAGTAGGCAAAGGACTATTCTGCTTGCTATCAACATTGATCTTTGATCTAATCCAAGAAAATGGTGAAAACATAGATAGGAGCTTCATGAACCCCTTTCGGTTGTTGAGTTTACAGCTCCAAAAATCTTTTCTAGTAGCTAAATGCCGTTGCAACTCCCTATAAGCAGCAGGGCCAATAACCCTGCCCCATTTCCGCTTCATATGTTTTTCCCACAAGTGATCACTCGTGCACCTTTCCCTCATAGAAGTACACACACACGCCATGCTAAGAAGCCCCGCAGGGGATAGCCTTTCAAGAATGCAGTCCAGGGCCAGTTCTGGCAAGTCCAAAATTGACATCAATCCAGTTCCATCCTCATTTTTGTGTACATTGGTATTTGAAGTTAAAGCCATCGTCTTCAAAGATACCACTGAGTTGAATCCACTGATGCAAAGACTTTTGAGAAGGGTCTTCTGTAGCAAAGATAGGTTAACCAACTCTTTCCAGAAGACATGTGACAACAATCTCACATCATTTGCCCATGGAGGCAATGGCTTAAGAGAAAGAAGGGACTTTAAAAAGAGGAGGATCGTGAAAGAAGTGATGAACAAGTAAAGTAGCATTGTAGATTTTGGTTGTAAGAGGAAATATATTACGAGTCAAATTCAAGTTTAGAATAAAACAAATACGAGTCAAATTCCAGCCAATTGTGGAAAAGCGGGGTCAGCAAAGGAAGGAGGACGAGTAAACCCAATTGTTTTCGGGTGCCATTAACCTGTGCCCACCTGTTCCCAACGATATCCAACATGAAAAAATAGATGGGGTGGATGTTGTTATGAAAAGGGGCGCGCAGGTTAATGGCAC
Organism: Erythroxylum suave; assembly: GCA_027563595.1. Lineage (NCBI taxonomy): Eukaryota > Viridiplantae > Streptophyta > Magnoliopsida > Malpighiales > Erythroxylaceae > Erythroxylum > Erythroxylum suave. The sequence goes on along the minus strand of JAOSBN010049576.1, from coordinate 1,393 downwards.
AGGTGATTTGGAGCCATTGTTCTCTGCTTCTTCCCCAAACCCCACCTTTAAAAAAATTACAAAGTCGGATCGGAACGGAACAAATACAATTTAAATGCTAAAAACCTTCAACATTTGTGGGTATTCATTGACTAGGAGAGAAAACCCACCAAACCCAGCAGTGGACTTCCTCCTCGTTAAGAACTTTAAATAAATCTAAATTACAAAACCTTTTTGTACAAAGCTTTTACCTTTGAAGAGGTATGTCACCTTAACCCAGAACACAAATCAAACACTATAAAAACACACAATCTATCACCTGAAAGTGATTCGCACATACAGATTCTACCGCTATCACTCAAAAAAAGAGTAACTCTAGACTCATACACAGACGAGGATCAAGATAATGAAAGAATGAGAGCTTAGATGAACCACCCCGTGGTGAGAGAGCAACGAAGGTAGTGAGGTATAGAGAAGATATGGGTTTTCTGACGCCTGGAAATTCCCAAAAACAAGGCAAAAGCATGGAAGAGAAGTCTAGATACAGAGACTCATATCCTCAAATATCTTAAGCGAACCAGAAATCAATAGAAAACAGTAAGACGGATCGTGGAGAAGAAGAATATAGATCCGTGGTTGTTGAGAAGCAACAAGATTAGGAGCACCCAACAACCTCAGACATGGCATTAAAATTATAGTCGGCACGAGAGATCCAATGCATAAAAGGACAAACAAGACAGATGAAGATGAAGATGACCCTGGTTACTTTTTCGTCCATCTCACCAACCTTAATCGAATCTCCTAAATTCTCCAACCATGAACACCTCATGTTTCTCTCTCTAGCGAAAAATCGCAAACAGCAAGCAGATGGGGGAGATAGAGACAGAGAGCGACATGCATTAATGGCAGTAACGTGCCGGTGTTGTTACTAGTGAACTTCCATTGTGTTTTGACATGACGTGTACTATCCATCGTTAAGTTCTGAAGTGAACTCGGAGAAAAACAAGGTGAGGAAAAGCAACAACGTACGAAAAGGAACAGAAGTGGAGTCATAACTGGCGGTTAAGGAAGAAAGCAGCCTGGTACCCTGGCCAATAGGAATACAGTGTACGCCTAAAATGTCGTGCAGGGCGGTGCAGAACTGCGCACCAGACGGTGCAGAACAGAAGTTGCTTTCGGTAAGGAAGATCTTTAATTGTATCTAAGGCCATCTTCAACCATTGCACCAAATTTTTACACCAAATTTGATGTAAAAGAGAATATTTTTAGAATCTTTTTACACCAAATTTGGTGTTACTCAAATTATTCTATACCAAAATTTTACACCAAAATTTTATAAAGAATATACCACAATTTTGATGCAATAACTAAATTAATTTATATTTATACAACCACAATAATTTAGTTATTAACT
>JAOSBN010049520.1:0-14702 GCA_027563595.1 Erythroxylum suave | reverse complement strand
GAAGATATCACCAAAGGAAAGTATAGGTAAATTTTGTCTCATCTCTCTCTACATTAGGATTTTGAGTTTGGTGTTAATATATGTTGTTATCCATGCTTAATTATGCATGAAACATGGTTTAGATGAATGAAAAGAGTCATGAAGAGGTTTCTTTGAGCCAAAACCGAAAATGCCCCCTTTTAGTGAAAGTTGGTGAATTTTGAATATCTTTTGAAATTGATGGTTTAAATAAATTCTATGGTGTTAATTGTGAATGTATAATGTGAATTGATGAAAAAAATGAAGAATATTAATATGGAATAAGGCTTGGCTGAAATTATGGTGGAAGAAAGGGATTAATGTGATGAGTGGTATAATTATGATGAATATGGCTTAAATGAGGGTAATTGGAGTTAATGGACTGGTGAAATGTATTGTTGTTTGGAAGTGCTTGTTATATCACAAGACTGGAGCATGAATTACTATGATAAAGTCTTGAAAATATAACTTTCAAGTTATGCACACTATGTGTTTGATAAAATGCCTAAGTGAACTTGACGTAGGATTTAAGGATTTTGATGGTGTGTATTGGAAAGAGGCTTTCATGTTTACTTAGAGTAAACTTGAAATGATGAGTAATGACCTAATGTGCATGGATAAAGATGTACTTAAGTATGTTTCGAAATGAGCAAGTATTAGGTTAAAGGCATTACATGCCTTAGAAAATGCAAAAGAGAAGCTAATGTGAGTGGTGAGGAAGTAACCATGTGAGAAGCTTAATGGTCAAGTCTTATAGCTTAAAGGGAATGATATTGTGTTTTATACAGTTATATGATGGTGTATAACTATATAAAAAAATAAAAATATAAATTAAGTAATAATTTCATGGTGTGTCTTTTTATGTATAAAGGCTCGGGAGGTAGTAATCAAGGAGCTCGTATCGAGGATTCTTGAAGGCAAAGTAGTGCACATCTTCTTTTGAGGTGAGTTGGGGAAACCATATTTCTTGTATGGGTTTAGATCACCCTAAGACATGTATGATGACTTGTATGTGAATTTTGAACCTAGGTAATGCTTAGTAGAATTGAATCTCAAATGGATACTAATACGCTTATGTATTTATGAAATGACATTGTTTTGAACAACTATGCATTTGAAGCACAAAAATTGGCTTTTATTTCATGAGATAATGTTTTGGAAATTTTCATATGCATGTATTCTCTTTAGGCTTAGAGCTATGTCAAAGTTTCATTTTATCGGTTGGACCGATAAATAAAGGCATGGTACTTTACTTACTTTTAGTATTTAATATTTGTATATGATTTTTTATGATTAGTGAGGAAATGATTGGCCAATCGTGTGCTGGGCACAATTGATTTAGCAACCCCCGTACCTTTGACCCTAGTACATAAAAGTTGAGTTCCCGTATTAACACCTTTCTACGAGACCTATGGGTGATTCCACACCTAGGGTATGGACACCAACGAGGTCATCACCTAGGGTCATGACGCTCTTGTTGACTATAGTCCATACTCACCATGGATGAAGTCGAGCTAACACCGAGGATCGGTGGGCGTGCACGCTAGTTTAATAAACTAGTGGTGTCACACATGTTTGTTTTGGCTTACCCTGATATTTGTTTTTCTGACGAGATTTGATTTATACATGTGATGTTTTTATACTTTTGTGTATTGGAACTAGAATCGGATGAGTGAATTAATAGGCTAGAACTATATGGTTCCCAACTAGTATACGTTGAGTCATAGACTAGGCCTATGTGTTTCTATGTGACGTATGTTCACCTTATGAGTTATTGATACCTTCTTGATGTGTATCTAGTTCTATTGAGACTTATGTTTTTCTTGCTCACCGAGTATATAGTGTACTCACACCCCACCACTTTCAAACCATATAGGTTATTTTAGTGAGTTTGAAGTTTTGAGTAGATCGTGCAGTCTTTTGACAGTTTTAGGACATTACCGCACGTGGGTAGTTTTTGTTTTGTTAGTTGCATAATGGCTCATGAACTGATTTACCATTTAACTTTTTTAACCGTTTTACTGTTTTATTAAAATGATTATGTCGATATACTTTAAAATTTTGGAAATTAACTTTTGATTGTCTTGTGGTTTGTAAACAGCTTTACATATGAAAAAATTTATATTTGTCGTTGAGATTGATATTCAGTTAGCCTTTCATAGTTGGGTTAAGGGTACCATGAGCATTCTTAACCCGGGTATGTGACAATTATCATGTGCCCGAAGTGGTTCCAGGTCGTGACAAAAGATGAGACACCTCTCGTGCAAATTTCAGCTATCTCATGCAAGATAGGAGAGATAGATAAAAATTTAACAATCCCTTGTATTCTTTCTCTCAATTTTGGTTCAACCTAAAAAAAAGAAGTCAAGTGCATCCAATGCATCACATCCTTCCGTATCTCACACTAATTTGGTCTCTCAAATCTATTAGATTCAAAAAATCAAATCAGTTAAGTTCAATTAATTTATCAAAATCAATGGTTAATTCTTCCACAGCCAATCAAATGTATAAATTCAAAACACTTACTATACTTGTCAAAACACACTTTATATCTGCTTTTAACAAATCATAAACTGAATCCAACAAATTATAATGAGAATCCAACTTTATTTTGATAAATGAAATGAGGCATTCAATAGAAAGCATTATTTTAACATGAAAGCATTAAATCGGTAGAGTCAATTGGCATGAATATATGTGCAAGAGAATTAATCAATTATACTCATCCTAACCCTAGAAAATAACCTAGCCTAACATGTTTGTAAATACGACAAAAAATATAATTAAACACTGCATAATTAAATAAATAAATAAAAACTTACTTGAATGTGCATAAAAAAATAATACTGAATTAATTGCATCGATCGAATCTACTCCAAAATAATAAAAGTATTCTTCATTTGTTGCTTAATAAAATTCTGCTGCTCTCGGTAAAGAAAGAAGAGAAAAAAAACTAAAAGCTTCTTCAAACCAACTATGCACGTCAATCGAAAAACAGCCAAAAGAATTCAAGGTTGCGTGTTTAGCCAGAAAAGAAGAAAAGAAAATTATGGCTGTTGTGTGGTGATCTTTTTTCTCCCTTTCTATGACTGCTACTCCTTTTTATAATTGCCAAGGCTTCTTTAGGGCTTGCTTGCAATCTTGTGAGCTTGTGAGCTGCTTGGATTAATTAAGTGGAATAACTTGGGCCTGCTGCTTAATGCTAAATGGTAAATATAAGGCTGGCCCACAAAGCATTAACATTAAAATTGGACCACCAATTATTTCAATTTTCTCGCATCACTTCCTATGACAGATTCAACACTGTTTTCTGCCAAGAAGATTTCAGAATTTGAGAAAACTCAGAACACGAAGATTGTAGGCATTTGAATCTTCTTTCTAACCATATAAAGAAAACCAAAATCTGAGTTCTAAAGGAAAAGATATGTCTGAATTACCAAACTGCTGCTCCAATTTTCCATCTTTCTCTTTATAAATCTTCTTTTCTTTAATTCTTCTCAACTTTAACTCCAAATTGACTCATTCAAACGCCCATATTCTCTGATTAATTCTAGCACTTGAAAAGCACTAAGAACACAGAAAATGTAATAATGTATGGTCTCCAAAATATAAATTAGTGGACTCTAATATACTAATTTCTTTGTACATCAATTATGCAATCACCAAGTGACGGGTCTAAACGGTCCTAGGGTGAATTACTCTCTCTCAAGTTATAATTGTTAACCCTAATTAATAAACCCTAATTCAAATTATGGAAATTACAGTCTCGCAATTTGCAATTGGTCCAAAACTTAAATTAGTTCTAAAATGTCTATTAACTTACTAGGAATCTATGCTCGATCTCTCGGTACATGACTCTACCAATTTGATCCATCCTTTACATATCGATTTGCCTAATTCTCATTAGCCCAAATCGATGATTTTTACCAGGCTTATCCTCTCAGTTTATTTCCGAATTATTAAGCTCAGAACTGAAATCACAATAAAGAAGTAGAAAATACAATCAATTGAATTTCGTTAATCTAAAAAATTAAGATCCAAAGGTGAGTATAAACTTGACTCAACAATCACATAATCAATCTCAGCACCTATTTCAATTCTATACAATAATAAAACTGAAATAAATGGAAATGCTCTAGGGAACAGAATCTCAGAAGCAGCGACAACAGGAAACCACCTGTTCCAGGAAGTACTTCTCGTCTAACTCGTCTCTGTGTCTCTCTTCCTTTGTCTCCTTCCTCGATCTCTTGATTTCTCTCTAGGTTTCTCTCAAGATTGATAAACTCTCTTTTCGCAAAACTTTCTTAGCTCTCTACTGACGGTTGCTAGGGATTGTTCTATTTATTCTCTGGCAGCCCTTAGGTCAAACTCGGGTTCAAAAAGGTTCGAAAAATAATCCAAAAATCAATTTTTTGCATAAGCCCGATGTAGAGTATGATCATGGCCTTGCATGTCACGATCGTGGCCGGCGCTTTACCCTTTCTGTCATGAGCGTGGCTTGAAATGCACGATTGTGTCCTGACTTGAGCTCTATGTCACGATTGTGGCTCAGAGTGCATGATCGTGAGCTATTTCATTTAGCCTAAAACTCTTTAAATCTTTACCGTTCTTCCTCGTTTTCCTTACAACACTAGCACACACATCAAGGTACCTCGAAAATATACAATTTAAGCTCAAGAATTTCAGTTAACTCATAAACATACTTAAAATAACCTAATTAAGCTCTAATTGCATACTCAACACTCACTTTAACACTAAATGCATAACAAATTAAACCCTAAAACATCATGCAAAACACAACTATCAACATCCCCACACTTAAACATTTGCTTTTCCTCAAGCAAATGAAACAATAGCACATAACATAACAAAACAACACATAATGCAATAATGTGAGAATGGCTCTAATTTTCATGAAAGAAATTTAACCTCGGACACAACTATTCGAATTATGGCAAATCATTAACATGCAAAATAAGTTGTTTAGGGCTTTGGCTCAATATACAACTAAATCGAGACTTAGATGTTAACTTAATTACCCTTTTCAAATGTACACACACATTGATAATTTTTCGGTCCCTTAGGCTTTTGTAACTATTCCTAGGTATAGATCCATGAAAAATCTTGTTACAAGTCCAATAGGTTTTTAATTAAGATACACATTTTTTCGGGACCTAGCCTTTTACTCAGAGGAAAACATTTGTGATGAAGGTCAATATGGCTACTTGACTAAGTCATTTATTAACAGCTTGGTTGAAATGTCACTATAGCCTTTTTTACGTGAAGGAACACATTTGTGATGTATGTCGATTCGATTACTTAGCTATATCACGTTTTCAACTGGCTACTACCTCTATTCATAATCTGAAGGCCAGCAGAATAGTGATTATTAACATTTATTAAACACATCATTCACTTTTTTTTACCTACGTTGTTGTTTTTTACTTTTGATTTCCATGAAACATAATATTCAAGCTACTTAGGCTAAAAAGCCTCAAATTATGAATGAATGCTACAATCTAGAGGGTGTTAAATTTACACTAAGTCTTAATTAGGCTGTATATTTATCCAAAGGGCCCTAATGTACTAATTTCACAAGCTAATGATCATTCACAATCTAATAGGCTATGTCCAAAATTAAAATTTTTTCACTCAATCTAAGCCATTAACACATTCAAACAATTCACAATGCAACCTAATGCTATCATGCAAAATCACATACAAAAGAAAGACACATAATCCCTCCCCACACTTGAGCAATGCATTGTCCTCAATGTGAGATGTGAACCAACATAAATTAACACATACAAAATGTGAAGAAAATAATTTAAGTAACAATGAAAAAATAAAAGTAACAAAATAAGAAAAAATAAAAATAAAAAGAATACAAACACGTAATAAAAGAAAAAATGAAATAAAATTAAAATCAGAATAGGTCAGATTTGGATCCTACGGGGATAGAGGTGATGATGGTGTAGGAGGTGGTACTGGAATCCCTTGAACTTCGAAATCAATCAATAATGTTTTATTGAAATAAACATTAACTATCAATAACAACTTTAACAAATTCTAATTATTTGCTAGTTTATGGTCCTGAGCTCGACCTTTTAATTCAGGAATGCATATTAATTAGTTGAAGACAAGGAGATCACTTCCTTCTCATTGGGAAGTGCTCCTCCAAAATATAGCTTACACCAATACCGTTGACCTTAAAAGTCTCCTTATTCGCATTTCCAATTTGAGAGCTCCATGATCGAAAACTTGGATGACTGTGAATGGTCCACTTCATATAGATTTTAACTTTCCTAGAAATAGCCTCAACCGGGAATTATATAGTAAAACAGTGTCCCCTTCTTTGAATTCCTTTTTCTCGAGACAAGCATCATACCATTTCTTAACCTTTTCCTTGTAGAGTTTGGCATTCTCGTAAGCATTAAAGTGGAACTCTTCAAACTCATCTAGTTGTAGAAGTCTTTTTTTGTTGGCTTGCTTCCAGTCGAAATTTAACGCTTTAATTGCCTAGTATGCTTTGTGTGTTAATTGTACCGGTAGATGACCAGCTTTCCCATACACAAGTCTATATAGAGTTGTTCCAATGGGTGTTAAAAGCTATTCGATAAGCCCATAAGGCATCATCTAACCTTACTATCCAATACTTTTGATAGTTATTTACTGTCTTTTCCAGAATTTGTTTTAGCTCTCAGTTTAGAACTTCCACTTGGCCGCCAGTTTGTAGATGGTAAGGTGTAGCCACTCGATGGTGTACTCTATATCTTTTGAGGAGGGTATCAAACAATTTGTTGCAAAAATGTGCTCCTTCATCCCTTATTATCATATGTGGTACTCCTAACCGATTAAATAGACATTGAATGAACTTTTGAACCGCCTTACCATCATTTTTTGGGGATGTTATTACTTCGGCCCATTGTGAGACATAATCAATCCCCACCAGAACATACACGTTCCCCACTGAAGGTGGAAATTCACCCATAAAGTCAATACCCCAAACATCAAAGACCTCTACCTCTTAAATATTGGATAACGACATCTCATCCCTCTTGGATATGTTGCTTATTCTCTGGCATCTATCATATTGTGCCACATAAGTTTGTTCGTCCTTAAATAGCTGAAGCCTGTAAAATCCACTTTCAAGAATTCGAGTTGTTGTTTTGTTGGCTCCATAATGCCCAACATATTGACCCTCATGACATTGCTTGAGGATATCTAACTGTTAAGTCAAAAAGACTTCACTTCTTCTATTGATTTTGATGAAAATCAAAATATAATAATAGAAGTGTCCGAACTGTTTTGATCAGTTTATTAAGTGTGCAGATAGATGTAACTAAGACAAAGTCATAAGACTAAGATGAAGTCACAAGACTAAGATGAAGTCATAAGACAAAGCGAAGACATAAGATGAAGCAAAGACATAAGACGAAGCGAAGTCATAAGACGATGTGAAGACATAAGACGAAGCGAAGACAAAAGATGAAGCATACAAATCAAATCAAGATGATATAATCTACAATGTCAGTTAGTTAGTTGGAGTTGGTTACAGGACTCAACTAATAATAGGTCTCTGAAGATTCTACAATCAGTTTTCTCAAGAAGACCATTGGCGAATTAGACTATAAATATCAGTGTAGTCATAGATCAGGTAACTTTTACTTACTTTTACTTATATGAAATAATTAGGTGATCAAGTGAGTGTACAAAAAATATCCTGAGTGAAAAGAAGGAAGACAGAGATTAAGAACACCTGTAACCCGAGTTTAGAAAAGCTCAAACAATATCTTTTCAAGTGAAAGGAAGGCTAGAGCGTGAAGAGGCTAAGATAGCAGATAAAGAATACTTTGTGAAAAAGACCTAAAGAGGATTTAGAAGAGTAGAAATAATACTTGTAAAGTTGCAAGAGGTAGTGAAATCTCAGATAAACTCTGAGGACTAGACGTAGCCCAAAGGTTAAGGGTGAACTAGTATTAATCGCAGTGCCATCTTCTCTAACCCTTATCTCTTTAATTTCTTATTATTAGAAGAAAAGATACTATTTCCATTATTGCATTACTCAAACAAATTGAGTGTGTTGTTTTGTAATCATCTGAGTTTTCAAGAAAATCAAGAAGATTCTAAAGATAACTATCTTAGATGATTTTACACAATTCAACCCCACCTTCTTGTGTATTTTACATATTGATTAAACCTTTGTTACATTAAGCTCTTGGAGGCTGAATCAAAGAATTCCAAGAATTGCATTATAGGGTGCAACCTCGGGTCGTTCACTTAACCGGAACCTAAACAATTGATTCTAAATTAACCTATATGTCATGCTATGCAAACTAATTTGGAGGAAAGGAGGGGGTTGGTTTTTGAATTGATTGATAAAACTAATTTAAATGTAAAAACAAATGTTTTTGGATTTTAGGCAGATATAAAACTTAAGGATGAAAAACACAAAGACTATATAATGATAAAATCCTCTTGAAAGTGGGTTTTGGCCATCATTGTTCAAAATGATTAAAGAGAGAGTAGAAATCACTAAGCTTCAAAAATATGAACCTTGAAAGACTTTTCAAGTCCAGGATCTTAATCAATGAAACTCCATTTTTAAAATCCCGTTAAGCGCTCTTAATGTGTGTAGTTGGATTAGCCAATGCAATCGGTCAAATGTGATCTAAAATGATCTCAACATCAAATACAACCATGCAAGATAATAGAGAGTCAAAAATATTTCAAATAGACATATATGAAACTTCATACATTAAAGCTCAAAATTCTACAATAACCAATCCATCCAACACATAATGACTATCCAACACTTGATTAAAACTATAACCAAATAGCTCATCTACAAATCATAAATCCTAGACCTAGGATATATAAACTCATAGCTGAACTATGGATTAAGTTACTCCCCTTTTTCAACCTATTGAACTCCAGCCACTGTTGCATCTTCAAGAGGAGAAGAAACCCCTAGCCACTCATAGAACTCAAAAACTTCACAACCCAGATTGCATTTGAATCACCCATGATGAAGGTTGAATAGTGGAAGAAAAGATAATTTTTGCAAAGAAAATGATGAAGAAGAGTGTGTAGGAAAATGTTCTACTGCCTCTCCTCTGCTACTTATCCCAAAATAAGGTTTTTTAATGATATTCGGATCGAGACATAAGCATGGGTAAGTGGAGTTTCCAAAAATAACTCGGGTTTTAGGTTATTGTTTCAACGTTTTCGCCATGCCGAAGTGAGGAGTTCACCGCGGCCAAATTTTCCCAAGGGGTTTGAGTATTTGATCTGAAGGTTTGGCCGCGACGAAGTGAAGAGTTTGTTGCGGCCAAATTTTCCCGAAAGCACTAGTCTGTTGATTCGCATCTTTCATCGCGGTGATGTAAAGAGTTCGCAGCAGCTAACTTGTCCCAAAGGATCTTCTTCCTTGATTTAATGGCTCAACAATTTCTTGGTCTTCACTCTTAGCTCTACTTCTTGAATGTCCTGCAAAGAAAAACAATAGTTTGCAATATCAATTGTCCTATAAATCAACTAAGTGAAATTACTAATTAATTATGACAAATTTACCCTCAAACTATGTTAATTCAGAACAAGCATACTTGGAATAAGTTAAGCACAATGTCCAACAAAAAGAGCCAAAAGTACAACAAAACTATAAAAATGCCACTGAATAATAATTAAAATTTGGGTTCAATCAAATTCCCCCACACTTAGACCTTTGTACTCCTGGACAAAGCTCATCAAAGTCAAAGGAATACAAGTGCAAAAAGAAATACTAACCATACTTATAAATGAGAGCAGAAAATTGATAAAACTATTTTGTCAGAAATCCACTAAAGCAACGTGAAAGAATGCCATGAAGATCAACACCACAAGTATTTAAGCCAAGAGATTGAGCAAAAGCGACTTATCTCAGGGAAAAGTGTTTAGCTCTCAATTCACTTATCTTGGGGTAATTTTTCGCTCTAAAATCTACTTAATTCGTTATCTACCATAAGCTTGTGATAATTCTACCTCTCCACTACAAGAACTATAATTTTGCAAATCAAGAGGAATTTTAGGGTTGTAATGATGGATGAAGGCCAAATGAGATGGATGGAGTAAAAGAAACAAAAGGAGTGACCTGCATCATAATTATATCTCATGAAATGAGTGTCAGCTATTCCAAAGAAAAGATATAATATTCTAATATAGTAACTTTTTTTATGCTGCAAAACAATTGTGAAAGAAAAATATCATAATCAGACTCAAACCAGGTTCCTAAAATGGTAGAAGGAACTACTTAAGACACTTAAAACCTGTGCATTTTAAGTTCCAAAGTTCTCACTATTTACTGAACTATGGTAGTAGCACACCATCACACTAGTTTGGTAAAATACACTGCTTTTGCTTTTGCTTGCTTTTTTTTTTCAACCCATGAATTCTACTCACAAACACTCAAACTGAGAAAACTGGAAATAAAATATTTACATCATTTTTATAAAAGTGTACATGCACTCTCAAGGGGGCTAGCAATGGTAAAATGTGTAAGGTGTGTTTGGGTGAGAAGGGTTTTACAATGAATGCCTCTTTCATTTTCACAAAATTTTTTTCATCAAGCGTTGATTAAGAATTAAAACAAGTTCTAGAGAGATATAAAATTAAGTAGATACACACAAATGAAAGAATTCAGACCCAAATATCCTTCCAACAGGGTTAATTTCTCAATTAAGTAATCTCAAGGTTTAAAAACGCACAGTTGACCTTCCTTAACGTACCCTCACTTACTTTTTGTTGAAAACATTAAAAATGGAATTAGTCAAAATTGAGCTAGCATTTAAAAACATGGATAGTTTTCCAAAAGCATATGTAAAACTTTGAATTTTTCAAAATTTCAATCATATAAGTATTAAGAACTCAGTGTGGGAGCATTGGTTAAGTGGTGGTCGCGGCGAAGCGCGGCGAAGTGAAAGGTTGGAAAATTATCGCCGCGGCGTAATCGAAAGTTGGCTGCGGTGAAGTTTGTTTGAGAAAATGTTTGCCATGGTGAAAAGTGGCAGAAACAAATTTTTAAGTGTTGGCTGCAGCGAAGTGATGATTTGGAAAATTGTCGTCGTGGCGAAAAGTTACAGAAACTTAGAGAAAATAAACAAAGTGCATGCAATTTTAATTTCATCTCAAGGACCACTTTAAAAAGTTAAAAGATAACCCACAAATGACAATTAAGTGGCCAAAATGTTGCATGAATAAATTGATTGGTTTCCTCCCCCATATTTAAACATAGTATTGTCCATAATATTGACAGAATTAAAGCACAATCATGTAGAGCAGATGATAAACAGTGGATGAATAGATATTATATCTCCATAGCCAATGAAATAAATACAATATTCAGCACAAGCTAGATCAAACAAGAAAAGACATCAAAAAGTTTATCTAGTATCCAGGAAACCTAACACTAAAAAGTAAAAGAACAAAACAAAATAAAAATGACTTCGCATTGATCTCCAAGGGAATCATCTGTGGACCTAGGTTGTCCAGACCCAGATGGATGTACTACAGATGTGCCCTCCCCAACTGTGTCAGTGCCTTGCAAAGGATCATCCTCATCAAAGGGCAACTAGAATTGTAAGCGTTCAGCTAGTAAAGCATTCATGCTGCGACGATGGCGCATGTCCTAATCATATATGGCCTCCCGATGCATCCGGTGCTGGATCTCGTCCATAAGAGTGTGACAAAGTTGGTCAAGATCAGCGGAGAGTCCATCAAGACAAGTAGCAAGAGTTGATAAAGTGATAGGTGCAGGGACCTTCGGAGCTGGCTTGTATTGCTCAGTAGGGGCATCGGGTGCGGAGGTTGTACTAACATTAAAAACATGGATAGGAGGGGTTGGTGGGGTAAGGGTAGGGTGTTTTAGGTGGTTATACCTAAAGAATGGGGCCAAGTTTAAATAAGTTGTCGTTATCAAATTCAGGGACATTGTGTGCTCGGTAGATGTCGGAAACAAGATGGGGGAAGGCTATTGCGTTGGTTAATTTAGGTGTTTGGACGGAGTCATGTAGGGCGGAGGTAATAGCATCAACTATATTTACCAAATGGCTAGTCATTAGGAGGTAGATATATAAGGTTTGGCGTTTAGAGACATAAGCGAGGTGGGTGGTTGGGGTGAAGTTGTTACAAACCAGGTGCAACCAAGGCTAAGCCTTTGGTCGTAATTCAGAGCATTTAAATTATATCTCAGTATATCGTGGCCAATGCCACTCAACACCATAGAGGGTGTGAGCAACATTGGCTAGAGGATAATTATGGATTAATTGATCAAAATGACAGTGGCAACAGGGAGGAAGATCAAAATGGTGGTAGATGTTAGAGGTGGTGAAGGCATGAGGCTCCCTAATGCCACGAAATTCAATGGCTAAACGGTTGTGAATCTGAGCATATGTGTAAAAATATCGAACAAATTTATCATTGCTTTGGGTATGCTCCCTTACCAGGCCAGTCAGTTGGGATGCATAAAGTTGTTGAACAAAGGCATTGGTGGGAGGGGTGAGAGGAAATGATCGTTCTTGATTAAGGGTCTGGCATCAATTTTCTCATATAACTCCTCAAAAGTAAACTCATTGTCTGGTGAGTCAAGTTCACTGGAAGGGGTAGGGTTTTTGGTTCGAGTCATTTCCTGCAGATGAACAAATTAATTAGAAAATAAAATAATTTAACCTTCGCCGCAGTGAAACATACCAGAGAATTTGATTCAACCTTTGCCGCAGCGAAACATACCAGAGAGGACGATATGTCCACTGGTCTACCCTAACTAACAATAACATATAAGATAAAAATAAATGGACGAAGAAGGGAAATGAGAAACTTACAAAGAAGAGAAAGAGGCTGCGCAGCTAGAGAATGGAAAAATGGAGGTGAGTAGGCGAAGAAAACAAACAAATGGGAGTACGGAGACTGAGAGATGTTGCCATGGCAAAGTAGGGTAAGACAAGAGGGAACAGACATGATAAGGTTAAACAAATATGAAGGGTGCAAAGACAAAGGGCCGAAAGCAAAGTAGCTGGTTGACGACATATGGGGGTAAAATAGTAATATAATAAATAAAAATCAAAGAAATAATAGTGTAGCCTACGTAGATTCAATCTTTACCGTAGCGAAAATGTCCCGAAAGGAAAAACAAAAGACAAAAGGGTACGTCGCCACGGCGATGTGAAATGCATGTCGTGATGAAAACAACCCAAGAAAAAATGGAACGAAATACTAGTGCGTTACTGCGGCGTCGTGTAATACACGCTGCGGTGAGAATGTCCAGAGAGAAAAAGACTAAGTGGAAACTGTCGCCACGATGACGTGAAATGCATGCAGTGGCAAAAGTAACCCGAACTAAACGAGCAACAGATAGAACATTTTCCACATAGAAATGAAAAACATGAGAAGAAACACAAAACTCAAGCTGGATACTTAGAAAAACTTTGCAAGGTACTGAATAAGCTCAAGAATGAGATGGCAATACAATCAACAATACGTAACTTCTCCAAACTTGAAGATAAATTATGCTTCCAAAATGATTAATTACAGCAAAAGGAAGGCAACAGATAGAAATAAAAGGGGGTATTATTGAATTGAAAATTACTATCAAAGCTACTTTTCCTACTGGTATAGTTTCTCCCCCACACTTACTCAACAAACTAATGCACCAAACATTTCATGAGCAATCACAATGCAAAAGTAAGTAAATAAAGATTTACGGAGGTTTATGGTTCTTATGGTAAAGCTTCAAGAGATGTCCATTAACCTTGAGCTTAGCTCCAATCTCTTCATATAGAAGCTCTACCACGCCAAAGCCATGCACTTTTGTCGCTGTATAGGGCCTATCCCAATGAGTATTAAATTTTCCTTGCTTGAAAGTTAAACGAGCCTTAAACAGTAGCACTTTATCTCCCTCTTTGAAATCTTTCCTCATGATGTCTTTATCGTGCACAAACTTGGTCTTCTCCTTGTAAAGTTTAGAGTTCTCATATGCCGCTAGCCTTAACTCTTCCAATTCTTGCAACTGTAACTTTTTCTCAATCCTAGCAAATTCTAAATCCATGTTGCACTGCTTGACTGCCCAATAAGCTTTATGCTCTAACTCCACTAGTAGATGGCAAGCCTTTCCATAAATGAGGCAGTATGGAGACATCCTAATTGATGACTTGTAGGTGGCTCGATAAGCCCATAATGCTTCTTCTAAGTGGAAAATCCAATCTTTCTTGGATGGTTTTACAATCTTCTCCAAAATATGCTTCACCTCCTAAGAAGATATCTCAACCAGACCATCGGTTTGGGGATTATATGCAGTGGAGACTTTATGAGTGACTCCAAATTTTGAAAATAGATTGTCAGCTACCCTATTACAAAAATGTGTACCCCTATCACTCACCATAGCCCTTGGAATCCCAAACCCACAGAAAATGTTGGACTTAAGAAATTTGGACACTGTTTGGGCATCATCTTTCCTAGTAGGCATATCTTCTATCCATTTTGAGACATAATCTATGGCTAGAAGGATATATACATGATCGGCTGTGTGGTTGAGCCTTTGAATTACTCCCTTGGAAACCAAATCAAAAGAATTAATTTCAAGGATTGCAATATAGAGTGCAACCCCGGGTCGTCTCACTTAATTGGAACCTAGAGCAAATGATCTAAGCTAGCCT
>JAOSBN010049509.1:0-14704 GCA_027563595.1 Erythroxylum suave | reverse complement strand
GGCAGCCGACCCCCTTCCCCGATCACGCCGCCTCTCCCCGGTCGGACTGCATCCGCCAGAGCCGCCCGTAGACGCTCGACGGCTTCGCCAGCAGCTCGTGATGGGGCCCGTCCTCGACGATCCGGCCGTCTTCCATGGCGATGATGCGGTCGCAGTCGGCCAGCGTGGTCGCCATCGGCTTGCAGCGGCAGAACCAAAACTTCCAGATCTCCGCAGTGGATATCGCCCAGCTTGATGATGATGGCATCACGCTGCGCGAACGCCTGCGCGCCGACCTGTCCAAAGAATACGGCCGCGACGTCGGCGACTTCAACATGTTCCTTTGGAACGGTGTTCGAATGAATGGCTTGCCGGTCGTCAGCGGCTTCACGGCCGAGCGCATCGGTGCGGTCAAGCAGATGCACCGGCTGCTCTATCGCTCCGGGCTGACCGCCGGCGAGGCCGAGGCGCTGACCGCGGCGTTCACGTCCTCTTTCATCGGCTCGCTGGTGGCGGTGCTGCTGATCACGTTCCTTGCGCCGATGATCTCGTCCTTTGCCCTGAAATTCGGGCCGCCCGAGTTCTTCGCGGTGTATCTGCTCACCTTCTGCTCCTTCGTCGGCCTGGGGCGCGAGGCCAAGCACAAGACCGTCATCTCGATGTCGCTGTGCCTGCTGCTCGCCGGCATCGCGACCCTGGCCGGCGCCTACGACATCGGCGCCATGGACCAGACCAAGCCCGACTACCAGAGCGTGCTGTCGCAGCTGACGGCCGCCGTCGTGGGGCGGAACTGGTTCTACTACGTCACCATCGGCTGCGTCATCTACCGCCGCGTCGTCGGCCCGCCGTTGCCCGTCCGTCGGTGGTCGTTGGGCCGGTGGGGGATGGCCGTCAATGTTTTGGCGGTGGTTGGCTTGACGCCCCTGTGGTTCTTTGCGTTTTGGCCGTTGGCCGTCCTTGATGGGAGTGTGCAGGGGATGAACTGGGCGGGGGTTATGTTTGTCGGTGTTGTGGGTGGCGCGAGTGTGTATTATTGGGTTTGGGCTAGGAGGGTTTATGTGGGGCCTGTCGTGTTTGTCAAGCGCGAGGTGTGAGGTTTTGTGTATTGGTCACGGAAGTGTGAGGTCATGTAGAGGAGGTGTTCAAATTTTCTATACAAGCCCGCGGCGTCACAGGTCCCGCCGACGTCTCGGTCGTTACTTTCCCTCCGCCTCCGGGTCGCTCTGCACCCTGCCCAACCACCTCTCGTCCACATCGGGCGTGTCGGTCCACTCATGCTCCTCGCCCTCGACATACCACCTCACCACCTTCCCGTCGGGATCCTCGCACGCCAGAACCCAAGCCTTCACGCCCTTCAGGACCCGACTCCTCTCCACAGAGTTCGCGTCCAGCCACGCCCCCCACGCCTCCAGGTCCGCGCGCGTCGACACGCCGAATGTGATTGGATCCCAACCACGTTGCGCTGTGGCTTGGGCCGGGTTGTAGCGCGCTTCGATTAGTGTTGAGCTTGGGGTGTGGGTGAACATGGCTGCGAAGAGTTGGTGGTTGGGTGTGTAGTGGTTGTATTGTGGGAGTGGGGTCAGGCCTAGGATTGTCGTGTAAAAGGCCACTGTGCGTTTGATGGAGTGTACGGGGAGTTTGATATGGTTTAGCCCTGTTAGCGGTGGGGGGTTGGTGGGTGCTGATGGGTTGGACATGGTTTGGTGGTGGTATATGGTTGGTGTGGTATGTGGCAGAGCCTTGAGTGTATCCGCTGGCTGAAGTCTGTTGTTGTCGAAGGTGGCCGGTGGAGTCGGCTGTCTCTATATAGCTTGACGCTCCAGTGTTTATGAACACAATAGTGTTGCGGCATATATGGTCGTCACGTGGAGATAACCTGCCGTTCACTGTGTAAGTCATTCAGGGTCTTTCGACCACGTCGGACTTGTTCGTTCGTCCGCGCAACTGTTTTTGTGCGAGGACATTTTTTGAGTCGAGACTTTGGATTTATCGGTCGGATGTGGTGTCGTTGATACGGAACGACTCGGGATTTTAATGCAATGCAGTTGCTTACTAAGCTTTCACTCCATCATGCATTTCACACAGCAACACCTCTTTTTGGGCAATGCGGTCTAATATCTTGACTAATTCCTGCTCTCGGACATGGCCGTCATCAAAGGTCTTGTGGGACATCTGTTGTGCACAATTTGCAATCATGTGGACCTTGCCTTCGGACATAGGTCCTTCATTTATGTCACTCAACTGCATCTCAAACATATATTCGACCATTAAATCCTGAAACCGATGATTCAGACTGTCTCTGGCTTCGTCCTGGATCGACAATATGAGATGGTGACGCCAATGCCATACTCCTGCTGTGGTCAAAAAGTCTGTGCCAAAAACGTCTCGTCCTTGCTAAAGGGTGGTAGACAATAAGGTGAATTCTGAGCACCGGTCTCGAAAGCTGCTCCTGTGATGATATCGACATCGTCCTGTACACGGGTCTCTGACTTCTCCGGTGGAGGCTAAATAGATTGAATAATCGCTTGTACCAGTGTTGAAGAGAGAGATTCACGAATTTTCAATGACTTTGACCTCTGTTAACAATTCTCGCGCCATGTCCCTGCTATTCTACTGTAGAATTCAAAGTTAGTGGAGTTTCGTCAAATTTCAGGCCTCCATTGTTCACCCCATGATACTTCAAGACCGCCTTGATATTTGGATCTGCGCTTCTCTCCATAGTCGATGAAGGGATGGCTTTTGCGATCGGCTTAGGAGGTGCACATTTTTGGTAAGACGCCAGATAGATCCGGATCCTTGTAACATGGTAGTCATTCGTGGATTGAGATCTAGTTGGCTAAAGTTGTCGTAATTCTTCCCTAGAATGTCTCCAGTCGCGGTTTCAGTCGTTATTGCGCTCAATGCAAATCCAAGGTTGATCAATTATCCGCATTAGCTATAGCATGTTCTCTCAAATGATCGTGAAGTCTGTCAACTCTATTTCGTACAGTTTGTTAACAGCTAGCAACGGCTACCTTAGAGAAGAACGGACTAACTGCAGCTCTTAGTCTTTCGTGGGCTTTATGGTCAATCGTACAGATAGTAGGAAGAAGCACCCCGGACGCGTCGTCAGTCCAGGAGTGTTTGTTCCATTTGTCACCTTGGCGACATAGTCCTTTGTAGAAAGTTGTCTCGTTCATACCCAGCTTATAGCGGCTGACACGGATGATTGGACCTAGAGAACAAGTATAAAATTAGGCCACTGACCAACAGACACACTTACCATATTCCTCGTGTAACCCCGCGATCCTGAAGGTGTACTGTTCGGCCCTGATGATGTCGTAATAGGCTTCGTAGTATTTTGTTATTGCAGCAAGCTTTGAACCAGGAAATAAAGACAGGGGGTGCAGGTATAGACAATATAAGACCAGACCAATCGTGTAAGCCAGCAACGTTGAGCATAATAACAGTATCATGTTGATGATTGACCGGTAATTGAATGGTAGGGCAGAGTGTCAGGTTGTCACTCGGACAGCTTTTCAGGCACTTATAAAGATGAACACAGTTTCATAAGATCAACTTGGGATGTTTGGCCAAGGAAGTCTTCTTGTCGTGGAAGATGTACGTGCGTTAAGACTGCTGGCTTGCAATGACCCATTTTGTATGATTGTTGGGTGATGATCAGTTGAATTTAGTGTCATAGCAGATCTCTGGATTGAGGAAACGCTGCCAGACAGAGACAGATCGATCAAGTCTCCGGACTTATCATGATCAATCTACTGTAAAATTGCAGGAGAAGGACACATCATTATTTTCAGGGAGACAATAGCGATATCACAAGATTCATGATCTTGCTCATCGGGAAAGCGCTTCATCCATATGGAGCTTGCTACCCTTGAATCGACACAGACGGATGTTTAGTGTGACATGACACTTATGACAGAGCAAACTCGGCTTCTCGATCTCTGCTAATTGTTCGAAGACGTCTTTGATGAGACTGTGAGAGAAAACTGTGATCTGATTAAGCCTAGTCTAGCTAAGCTATATAGATAGGGTATCTACGTAATTATATATATCTATCCTAATAGAAAGCGGTCGTTTATAAAGTCTAAAGTTATAAATATTTTTTAATAATTAGCCCTTTATAATAACTAATAGCCTTTAATTAATAATTTTATTAGGCTAATTATTAATATTAATATTATATTAATATTTTAATCTTCTATCGTTATTAATAATTTATTATATTTAAATTCTCGTTTAAAAGTTCTTAAGCGTAGTAAATTAGTTAAAGGATTATTAATTAATAATATAATAGCCGTAGTAAAGTCTAAGATATTTATATATTTAATTATTTTATTAATTTATTCGTTAGATAAAGTCTTTAAGATTTTTAATTTATTAAAAGATAATTAAGCTTACGTTTTTATTAAAAGTATAAATATTATTAATATTTTATAAATAATTAACTAATTTATATCTTTAATTATTAACTATTATTTATTTATTATTTTAATTTTAATCTCTTTAAGGTTAAAGACCTTTAATAATTACTTAATTTTTAGAGACGCTACTATTAAGTATAAAAAAAAAATATTTATAAAAAATATATATTACGCTATACGCTACGCTTAAATCTTATTATTTAATAAATATTATTTATTTAAATTTTAATTATCGTTTATTTAAAGTATTTTATTTTTAAGCTCTTTAAACGTACTATAATTAAGTAAGACGTAATTAAGAGTTTAAGATTTATTTATATTATATTTATCGTACTTAAGGCTATTAAATTTATTTTAAAAATATAATATTATTTAAAGTTTAATTTTATCGGATTTTAATTAACTAATATAAATACTAATTAATTTAAATATATTATAATATTTATTTAATAATATTTTTAAAAGATATAATTATAGTTAATAAAGAATATATTTATATTTTATTATTTATTAAATATTATTTTAATACTCGTTAAGCTTTATTTTAAATTTAGTTTTATAGATTATAATAATTTATTTAAGTCCGGAAAAGAGAATTATTAATAATTTAATTAAATTTTTCTCTTTTTATTTTATAATCTTCTTAATTTTAATATTTATTTATTTATTATTTAGAATTTCTTTATAAGTAAATATTTAATATATTTTAAAATTAAGATTTAAATCTTAAAGAATACTTATTCTCTTTATAATTTACTTTAAAAAATATTATTCTCTTTATTATTAGAGATTCTTTATTATTTAAATAATAGCTTAATTATTAATAAAATAAATTATATATTTTAATTAAAGATTAAGCTTTCTTTTTTATATAGTTATATTTATAATTAAGAGAATATTATAAAGTTTTTTTAAATAAACTATAAAGTATATTAAAAGATTTAAATATATACTTTTATTTCTCTTTTAGAGAGAGACTACTATTATAATTTTAATATTATTATTTATATTACTTCTATTTATATAAATAACTATTATAAATAAAAGATTAGTTTAAAAAGATTCTTTATAAATATAAATTTTAAAGTCTTAAATATCTTATTTTAATATAATTATATATTTAAATAGTACCTATTAAGATTTAATAATATATAAAGTCTTTATTTTAATATCTTTTAACTTATAAAATAAATTTATTTATAAAAAAGTATTCTTTATCTTTATTAAGAGATTAAGCTTAAAGAGAAATTTTTTATAAATTTTATTATTAAGATTTAAATTAATCGCTATAATAATATTCTTTTATATATTTTAATATATATAATTAGAGATTATTTTAAGAAAGTATTTTTTAATTAATTATTTTATCTTTTATTTAATTAATCTTAGATAAAATTTAATATTTAATATATTTTAAGCTATATTTTTATAATAGCTTAATATAAAAATAATTATTTATTTTTAAACCGACTTTAATAATTAAAATATTTAATCTTTTATAATTTTATATCTCTAGCCGCTATTAACGATAAGTTATATAAATATAATATATATAAACTTTAATAGGACTACTTTAATATAAATTTATTTAAGATTTAAAGTAGCTAGTTTTTATTTTAATTTAATTAATAATAATAAAAGATTAAGAGCTTTATTTATTTTTATTTTTAAATAATTTAAATAATATTAAAGTTTAAAATTCTAATTAAGGATAATATTTAATAATTTTATAAATTTAATTAATTAAATAATTATATTCTATTTATTTTTATTAAATAATTTAATTTTTAAAAAGGGCTATACTTCTTTAGCTCGCTTATATAGATTTTATAAATATAATAGTTTAAATTTTAGTATTAAGAAGTTTAATTTATAAATTTTATTTTAAAGACTAGCTTTCTTTATATATTATTTTATAAAAATAATATAATTTTCTTTCTTTATAAATTATATAGTAATAACTATTATATTATTTATAAAGCTTATTATATTAATATTTATATTATTCTTTAGTAAGTCTACGTTATAAAAGAGATATAAAATTAGAGATATAAATAATCTTTATAAGATTCTTATATTTACTAGCTATATCTAGATAGTTATTTTTAAAATATTAATATATATTTAGTAATCCTTAAAAAAGCTTATTATTTAATTAATAATATTATTATATATCTTTTTTTTATATAGATTATATAATAAACGAAAATAAAATATATAATTATATATTCTTAAGATATTTAATAATAAAAGACTAGCTATTTTATTTTTATATTATATTTTATATATTTTATTTATAAATAAGTAGAGAGCGTATTTAATAAAAAGTAATTTTTTATTTTTAAAATAATTTAAAAATAAAAGTTTATAAATTTTTATTATTTAATTAATTTTATTTACTATTACTATTTCTAGTACTTTTCTTATAATATTTAAAAGGGCGATTAATTTATATATTTTTAGATTTAAATAATTAGACTTATTAATCTTTTTAATAATTATTATTTTTAAATTTTTAAAATAACTTAGATAGTAGTTTATCTTTAAATAATAATTAAAGAATATAATTAAATAAAGAGTAATATTTTTTATAATTATTTTAAATAAATAATTTAATATCCTATTTAAGCTAGCGGCTATTTTTAGAGATATTTAATTTATAATACGGGCTATTTCGTCGTAAATAAAAAGAGAAAAAGAGATATCTTTTAAATATTTATATTTATTAATATCGTTTAAAATAATTTACTTTTTATTTAGATTAAAAAATATAACTTTTTTAAACGCTTTTATTTTACTCTTTAATAAGTAATATTCTTTACTATTAATAAAGAGATTTAAAATATATATTTAATAAATCTTATTTCTATTCTTCGCTTATTTAATTAACTTTTAAGTCTTATTAATATCTTTTATTACTTCTTATATATTTTTATAATACGCTTATTAGAGCTCTTTTTTAATCTTTTTTATTTTCTTAAATACTTCTTTTTTATATTATATTATTAAACTTTAATATTTTACTAGATTTACAAGACTATTATTATAAGTTTTAATTATTATAATAAGTATTCTCTTAATTTAATAATATATAAAGATAAGTTACTTTAGTTTAAAGATAAATCTAGATTTTAATTCCGGGCTTAAATACTCCTTTATAAGCGATATAAATATTTTAATAACTTTTAAAATTATAGTTATTATCTTATTTATATATTTATTTAATTATTATCTTATTAAGATAGTCCTCTATAATATTTAAAAAAGCTTTTTCTTTAATATAATTTAAAATAAAAATATATTAATACGGCGTTAATATCTTTTTTACGTAAATTATTTCTTAAAAATATTCTAAAGGAAGATAATTTTTATTAAATAATAATTTAAAGCTCTTTTTAAATTATTTTAAAGTTTATATTTAACTAGAGCTTTAATAAGTCTTAAAATAATTAGTAATATATTTAAAATAAAAAAGTTTTTATTTTTTTTTAAATCGTATCTAATAAGAGTACTTATTTTAAATAATAATATTATTATATTTTTATTAATTATCTTTATAATTTTATAATTATAAATATTTACTATTATTTAATAGCCGCCCTAAAGAGAATATTTAATATTAATATTTTTAATTATTATATAATCTATCTTTAAATATTTATTTTATAATCTAGTTATAGTATCTTTTATTTATATAATAATATTTAGCTTTACTAGATAAGTTAAAGGATTATAAATATTATAAATAAAAGTTATTTTAAATTTTTTATTAATAGTCCTTATAATAACGATTATAATAAGATTTTTAATAATTTATATTACTTTTAATTTAGCTCTAAAGATAGATTTATAAATTTAAATATATATTTTTATAGAAACTCCGTTAGTTTCTATATTATATATAAATATATAAATACGTTTTAATAAATTATAAATATTAGAGACTTCGCTTTATATATTATTTTATAGTTCCTAGAGATATATTATATTATATTTATAAATAACTAGTTCTTAAAGAATAATAATTATTATATAATTATAAACTCGGCCTATATTATATAAGAAAATAAATAATAAATTAATAAAATTAATTATTAAGTTCTTAAAAATAAAGAGATTAAAATTAATATTAATTTATATCTCTTTAAGCCTTTAGGCGAATCTTAATAAATTAAAAGTTTTTAATTTAATTATTTCTCTTCGCTACTACTACTTTTTTAATAACTTTTTTTTATTTTTATATTTATTAAGAGATCTATTCTACTATTAGATTTATTAATAAAAAGATTAAAGTACTTTTATTTTTATTAAATATTATTATAGATTTAGTAGCTAATATTAAAGATAAATTAAATAATTTTTTTTATATAAAGTTAATATCGTTATCCTCTTTTAAGGAAGAGAAAGATAAAAAAATAAAAAAAATATTTTATTAAAAAGAATTAAAGCTAGTACTTAACTTCTTTTTTAAATAACTCTTAACTACGTTTATTTCTAGTAAATTAGTTTATATTAATTAAAATAGGCCCGTAATTTAATTTAATATATTATATTTTATACTTAAATTAGGAGTTAAGATTAAAAGATTATTAATTTATTTTATTAAAGAGAAGTTTATTATTAATTTAATTATACGTCTTCTCTTAATATTATTTATAGATTTAATAGCTTTAACTATAAGCTTTTATTTATATTTATTATTAAAGGCTTAGATATCCTTATTAATTATTTTTAATATTATTAACTCTAGATCCCCTTTTATAAGTATTTTTAATTTATATAAAAACTAAAAAAAAACTATTAACTCGGCGAGCTAGTTTTTTATTTTCTTAAATTTATTTTTTTCTTCTTTATTTTTAAAGTTAGAGGAAATAAGAAGGATTAAGATAATTATAAATATAATTATATTTATATTTTAGGGGCTAGTAATCGTACTTAATAATATCTTAATTATTATTAATAATTCTCTATTAATTAATAATACTATATATTTTAATTTAAATAAGTATCTAAGTCTAATATATATTTTATTTTTTATTATTTAAATCTTCTTATAATATTTATTATCGGATTAGTAATTCTTTTTATATAATATATATTAAAAAATAGTTTTCTTATAATTTAATCTTTCGTAGTCTAATTTAATATAATATTTATATATTATATTTAATAAATAGTAGCGGCTTAATAAATAAATAAGCGTTTAATATTTTAAATATTAAATAAACTTTCCTTAAGGGTTTAAGAAGTAATAAATATATTTTATATTTTTAAAGATAAGCCCTTTATTTATAAAGAAATTAGCGACTTAAGATTATTTATATATAATCTTAATTATCTTTTAATATATAATAACTTTATAATTAAAGTTTTCTATTTTAATAATTATATTTTAATCTTATTAAATATTAAAATATTTTATAATATTATTTTATTATATTAAGCTATAGTCTACTTTTCTTTTTTTATTTATAATTAAAAATAGGCTTTTATACGCTATTATATAATATAAAATTCTAAATATTTTTATTAGGATTCTTACTTTTTATTTAAATACTTTATATAACTAAATTAATTAATTATTAAATAATAATTATCGGTTCTAAAGAGAGTTAAGAAATATATTAATATTATTTAATACTAGAACCTTTATTATTAATATTTAAATATTTATTAATTTAAGAGCTTTAAATTATTTAAAAGCTTTAATTATAAACTTATAAATAATCTTCGGCTCTTAATTAAAGAATTAATCTTTTTTAATTTTATTTAATTTTACTATAATAAGCTTATTATTATTTATATATATAATCTTAATATTTATATTTATTTTAATATTATTTTAATTAAGCGTATTTAAAGAGCTTATTATCTTAATTAAAATAATAGCGACGTAAATAAAGACTATAATATTAGCTTTAATATAGCGTATTATAAGCTTATTCTTAATAAGATTAGCTTATAGGCTAAGAATATTAATAATAAAAATATTAAGTTTTTTATTAAGCTTTATTAAAAATAGTTTTAAGACTATTTAAATATATAGCTTAAAGATTTATTTATATAAGATTTTAAAAATTATTAAGAAAAGTTTCTACTAGAGTTTATAAAGTAACTTTAATATTTTTAATAATAATCGCGAGTTTAATTACGTTATAATAATAAGTTTTAAAAAACTATCTTAATAAGTAATATTTATCTAAAGCTAGTTTTTAAAAACTATTTTTAGGGCTATACTACGTAATTAATTAATTTAAATAAAATTAATATCGCTAGATAGCGTATTATCTAGCGATTAATTATAAACTAAGAAATAATAGATTAACGTAGTATTATAGTAAAGGGAGCGCGTTAAAGGTATTTAGTGGGTTTTCGGAGATACTATCGATGAGACTGTGATGGATGTAGAGAAATGTGATAGGCGAGTTGAAGTTGGAGAAAAAAGTACCTGGCAAAAATTTCCCCGCAGCGCAGCAGAATTTACTTCTGTCAATTATCAGTAACATCAGGAACGATCGCTCGAATAGTATTCTCGACAGTGCGAAGAATTAGCGCGCGACTTATACATATCGGACGCAAAGTCATAGATGTCAAGGCTGTGCTGGATCTACGAGCAACATGAGTCGAATCAAGAATACCAACAAGGCGAAGACAAATTCGGCCGCAACTGCGACAGTACTTAAAGAGACAACAGTTGATCCTGTTTTAGCCTCACTATTTGCCAGCAGTGTACGAATGATCCAACATCGAGACAGCTTTTGCTAACAGTCGATAGTCAGGTCCCGTTGCTGCCCCTGTCAGGGTCGTGAAGACAGTCACTACCCTAAAGCAAAACCGATCTGTGCCCGTTGCACAAAAACCGCAGTCAGATTCGAAAGATGCAGAAGACGAATCGGAAGCCTCATCTGCCTCTGACGCTAATGAGACTGAAGAAGAAGAGCAAGAGCCTAACCAACGACCTCGCAAACGGAGGAGACTGAGTCAGGAGGATGATCTTGAAGCGGCTTATTTAGACCGACTTGTAAGAGAGGAACAGAAAGAAAATTTGATACGTTCGGGAGAGACGGTGAAAAAAACGAATGCGGATGCGGAAGACGATGCTGGAGACGACTCTGCAAGCTCTGCCTCGAACGATCTTGAAGATCTCAGTGATATTGAGCCAGATGATGTGATTCCGCAGCATGAATCTTTGTCAAAGCCAGCAGCTGATTACGAAAAGACTCGTCGCACTGTCTTTCTGGGCAACGTGTCTACAGAGGCCATCAAATCAAAATCTGAGCGCAAAAAGCTTGAAACACACCTTAAGTCTGCCCTGGACACTGACGCAAAGGAAAAGATCGAGTCGATCCGCTTTCGAAGCACGGCTTTTAGTATGGACGCTGGACCAAAGAGGGCAGCATTTGCCACTAAAGAGCTCATGGATGAGACGATGAAGTGTACTAATGCTTACGTGGTTTTCAACACCGAGTCTGCAGCTAAGAAAGTCGCTAAGAAACTGAATGGGACGGTCATCCTGGACCGACATTTACATACTGATTGGCTTGCGCATCCGACTGCAGTCGACCACAAGCGCTGCGTGTTCGTCGGGAATCTTAACTTTGTGGACCTTGAAAGCAACATAGACACCAATGAGGAAGGTGACAAACAGAAACGACGGCCAAGAGCTAAGCAGCCAGCTGATGCAGAGGAAGGCCTGTGGAGGGCGTTCAGTAAATGTGGATCTGTCGAGAGTGTTAGGGTGGTTCGCGACAAAGCCACGAGAGTTGGAAAAGGCTTCGCATATGTTCAATTCACAGATGAGGTAGGAGCGGAGAAAGCCCTGGCCTTGGATGGGAAGAAATTCCCCCCAATGCTACCGCGCTTGTTAAGGGTGTCGAGAGCAAAGAGAGTCCTCAAAAAGGATTTGAAGAGGAAGCGAGAGGAAGGTCAAGATGTGAGAGGCCGAAGAGCCGCGACAGGAGTTGGGCGTAGGACGAGCGGACCAGTTCTGAAGCGGAAGAAACTGGATGGCGTCGTCTTTGAAGGCTATCGAGCGAGTGCGGATAGGGGTATGAAGTTCAAGACGAAAGGCAAGAAGAAGAGTGGTGTCAAACCCACGAGCAGGAGTAGCAAGAGAGGCGCTGTCTTCAAGGCTGGCGGGGGAAAGAAGAAGAGGGACGTGAAGTAAAGGCACAACACGGTATGGCGAACGGCTCATAGAGCATGTCGGCATGGGGATAGTCTCTCAATTGGACAGGCTTTGCAACAGACCATTATGAATTCTGACTTAATACCCGTATCGCTTTTCGATCTCACTACTGGCATAGCAACAGACTTAGAAACACTCATACTCATACTCATACTGCTCCTCTTCGCCCTCGCCAACCAAATTCTATCAGGCCAGGCACTCTCCCCTTATGATCTTGACATCTTGCTCCTCGTTCGAGATTGTTTGAGTCATTTCTCATGTCTCTTCTGCTTCCAACAGGCATCCTCCTGCAAGTACCCGCAGCTCACCCATCTCTCATGTTCCCGCACCTCCACGAACACACAATCATATAGATCGACTATTGATTTCCTCTTCACAGTCAAGCAGCAGATCCATGTTGGTGTAGTGGTAACATCAGTCGCTCTCAGCCCTCCTAGCTAAGCACCGACTTGCCCTGGGTTCGATCCCCAGCCATGGAAACATCCTTTTTGCACTTGTACTACCGTCGTTTGCGGTGTGCTGACATCTCTCAATTTTTTTAGTATCGTGTCCACAGTGACCAGCCATTCTGGTGCTTGGTATTTGCTGTACTACACAAAACTCGTGCTACCGGAGGATCTCACTGTTGATCACTTCGACTTCTTCGCAAAACTTCATCAACTCACTGTTGTATTCTAGCATCATCAGATGCTTGCTGTGGTGCCAGAACTCTTGCGTAACTCGGAGCTGGTTCATGTATATGGTTTCGTGGCGCAGGACCTTGATCGCTGGGCATTCTCCGATATCTTCTTGGGTCTGTCGTTGACACTACGGGTGTCATCCTTGTGACTGACGACACAGCTTCCCGATATGATGGTAGCTTCGACCTGCTCCGACCCTTGCGCTTTCTCAAGATGAAGTATGCAACAAGGGCATAAAGGAACACTAAACCAATGCCAACACCAACACCGATTCCGATTCCAACGGCCGCTCCGGTAGATAAGCCATCAGACGATGACGGAGAGTGTGGAGTTGCGAGTAAAGATGGGGTCGCGGATGTAAGTGCTGTATACGAATTGGTTGCGCTAGTGGTTCTTGTTACGATTTGTGATGTATGGACAGTTGCAACGAATGTGCTGACTGCATTTGTACTTTTCGACGAGGACGTCGAGATCGTGAGTGTCACAATGATTGTACTGCTCATCTTGACCAAACGGCCCAGGTGTAGACCGACAGTTCAAGGTTCGCGGGTTCTTCTATTGTCAGCTTGAGAGTAGCCCTGACGAGAGCGGAAGCTCGCTGAGGGCCAGTGCATGCCTTATGTGACTGAAGTGGATGAACGGCAGTCCAATTCTGAGACACATGTCGTCAAGCTCACCTATCAGATTTGGTCTCGCTAGCTGTATGCAGTCATCAAGGTCAAGGTTTGACCATCCGCGTCGAGTTAGCATAAGGTTCAGAGGACTTTCGACTGATCGTGCTCAATTAGAATCGGCCATCAACTCTGGAGACGCACTATCGTCTTCCCCATGCATTGCACTATGTTGACTACAAATACTTTCCCACGGATGAGCTCCAAAGCGAAGGCTGAACATCCTTTCGATGCCAAAAAGAAGTGTTCTGGCACGGACGTTCCCTGCCAAGCTTGCATCACTCTCTCGAGCTGACTCTTCACCCTGACAGATCTGACTGCTTCGAGGGACTCTCATCTTTGATAACACCTATGCAGTGAAGGACACTTCTCGCATCCAGTCACGATATGATCCTGGCACGAAATGTAGTAGGCCAGGTTTCACCAAGGTTGGTAACCGATCGCCCCCAACGGCTGAAAGCTTGGTCATAAGCCAAGAATTTTTGTATAAGGCAAACATCTAAGAAGTCTTGGATTGGCTACGTCTGCCGTCGGTACCGTGCCGTCTCAGGATGCGCGGCACTAGTTTCAGGAGTGCGCAGGTATTGTATCTATCCCATATCGAAACTCTCAATTAAACCTAGCCAACCTTGCAGCACATCACTAGCCTCAAAGACTCGAAGAAACAGCCCAATCAGTCACACAACTCATCGCCTGTCGGAAGCCTTGGAGCTCCGATAGCAAGAAGCAACCGGCTTGCTTCCGATAGCTTGGCGCGTCGTG
>JAOSBN010049508.1:0-45026 GCA_027563595.1 Erythroxylum suave | reverse complement strand
TCCTCATCACTTTCTTTTAAGTATAAATACATTTATACCTAACATATACATAATAACACTCATTTCTTTTTACTTATTATTTCTAAATTTCACTTAAAAATCGGGGTCCAACACTAACAGACTTCAACAACACAATCAATTATTTCTTTAAACTTGGACGTTTAGTTTCACTTTTGTTTTTCTATTGTGATTTTAAGTTTTTGTTTTTTATAATTTATGTTTTTTAATTAAGGTAACAAAAATCTATTTGGTTGAAATTTCTATTATAAAACTAAAAATAAAAACCTGTTTGATTGAGATTTGTAATAAAAATTAAAAATCCTCCTATTTATATTTTCTAACGATACTTTTATATTAATAATTTCTAATATAATATATTGTATTTTTAAATTAATTAATTCTCATTATAATTTTATCTATATATATATATATTTTGTTTTCTATTTTTTATTTTTCTTTGTTGTCTCTTACGCTAATGTGTTTATTTCTCTTAATCTGTCCAAGCTCAAGTAATATGAATCAACTTCAATCAAATTCATACTTGCATTGCCATCACTAATTGTACTGAATTTAGTATTGAATTTGATTATAATATGGTATTGTTATCGATATCGATTAATATCATGTACCATTAGAATAAATGCTTAAATTTTAAAATTTTATTAATATAAAGATTTATTCAAATTTTAAATAGCTAAATTGCTTGATTATGTATATTAAAGAAAATGATTATAAAGCTTACGAATTATCCAACACTATAAATTCGTCCCAACTCCACATGTATACCCCATACCCAAAGTCTTCCCAACCCTATTTCAACGTCACCAAACTCCATTAAAACAAAAATCCATTTTGTACTACTCAACACAAGACCATTTGCCAGTGCTTGAAGTTGAAGAAACCCTTTGAATTATTGAGATTTTCGTTTCTTTTTTGTTAGGCTAAAAGCTGCATATCAGATCTTCCACCAGTACTAGTCCGTCAACTTCACTAACTTCCCATCCTCACCATGACAATTTCACAACTTACCTGCACCATATTTTACTTCCCTCCTCTCCAATGAGATTCTGCTATCAGTTTTCTTTAGGATTTTGACATCTCTTTTAATCTCTAGCCTTTGATGTTACCATCAGAGCTGGCTCATCTATGTGTGGTAGAGAGAGTCGGAGCTTGGGTCTTGTAAAAATTTGTTGCATGTTGGGTTAGGTATGGAGGTATACTAAAGATGATAATAGAGATAGAAAATAGGGATATGTTGTTGATATGTCCAAAAAAATGTGTTGTCAAAATTCAGAGAAATAATATTTTCTTGTTTCTGTAAAACTGTTGTAGTTTTTTTATTTTCAGAAAAAAAAACTTGCAAAAAAGTTAGACAAACATGTTTTACTTACCTGTTTCCATTTTTACAAAAAAAATCAACAAAAAATAGAAGAAAAAGATAGAAACAAATAACCCTTTAGCTAATAAGAACCACATGAATAAGCATGTCCTTAACTGTTGCAGGCTGGTGTTTATTTAATTTAGTAGACATATATACACACATTTAGGGTCGTTTGATTCCACTTATGTTTTTTTGTTGTTGTTTTTAGCTTCTGTTTCCTGTTTTTGGTTCATGTTTTTTCTTTAAAAAATAAAAACCTGTTTAGTTGATATTTGTAATATAAAAACTGAAAAACAAAAACATTTTTGGTTGAGGTTTGTAAGAAAAAACTAAAAACAAAAACATGTTTGGTTTTAACATCCTACTTCTATTTTTTTTATAGTTATACTCTTATTTGTAATAATTATAATATAATACATTATATTTTAAAATTAGTTAGTTATCATTATAGCTAAAATAAAATGTATGCAAATTAAATATTATTAAAAAATTACATGTTAATTGCATATAATAAAATTACATAAATTAGAAGTTATATTAAGTCATTCTAATTAATAAAATATGTTCATCTTACTATAATTCTCGAAAACATAATGGTACTGTCATTTACAAAAAAAAACATAAATCAATTAAAAATAATATAATCACTCCACATTTGTCTAGCAATTTCATCTCGCTTCCAAGACATGTCTTAAAGTTGTGCTAGAGTGATATTATACTCTACTTGAGAACTTACATCTTCATTTTCACTTTCCCTAATTTGTTCTTTATTTTTAGCATAACTGTCAAATAATTCATCGCTTTATCCATACATTCTAATATAGTTGTTTATAACATAACAAGCAATAATGATGTATTTTTGTTCCTTCATATCGTAATTCGACATGTTTTTAAGTATAGGAAATCTTGCTTTTAGAACGCCAAAACATCTTTCAATAACATTTCTTAATAAAGAATTCCGGTAATTCAATAATTCCTATGGACCTTGAGGTCTTCCTCTACCTCTATAATCTTGCAAATGATATTTTTCACCTCGATATGGTGAAAGCAATTCAGGCATGTTAGTGTAGCCCAAATCAACCAAATAGTACTTACGTAACATATAAAGAAAATAATATTAACAAAAATATTAAAAATGAATCATAATTAATGTGTTTATTTAAAATAATATATTACCTTGTGGAGGCATAGGAAATTGATTTGTTGGATTTGTCACTATTTCTAAAAGAACTTGAGAGTTGTTTGCAGTACCTTCCCATCCAGCCATTACATATGTAAAACGTATGGCAAATAAGCAACAACACAATATTTTAGGTTGGATTAATTCTTTTGCCCCTATATGGTATTTGTTCATTGGTCGAAACATCTGCATCAATATGTGTACCATCTATTGCTCCTACACAATGCCAAAAATTAAAATATATGTTAAAATAATTATTAATCATAAGAATATAATTAAAATAGTAATTAAATATATGAATGTACTTGAAAATATGGAAAGAATTTTAAATTATGATGAATCTCAGGAGGTGTATTAGTAAAAGATGGTGGAGTAATGAACCTTTTTACAAGACAATTAACTACATATAAGACTTTACGAAAGTACTTCGAAATTGTCCAGGTAATGTTGAAAGTGTTCTACATTGACTCTAGTTGTCTCACTATGCCTTATAGTCATTAAGAAAATTGCTATTTATTCCTCTACAGTTAAATGACTTGTTGCTTTTAAGCCTTCTAAACTCTTTAACTCATTACATAAGCTCAAGAAGATTATCTTTCTCATTCTTAAGTTTTCATAAATCCTTGTAGGATTCCCATTCAAAAGTTTTGTTATCTAATCATGACCTGGTAGAGTAGAAGTTCTATATGGATGCTTTGGTAAATGAAAATATTTGTTCTCTCTCCCAGCTAGAGAAATAATGATTACCTTCTTACATTCATCATCATAATCTAATTTGAAATCTAATAAGAAATCCAAGTATTTACAATGACAACATTGAATAATTAATAAAACATTCAATCAAAAAGTTTAATCGAATGAAGAATAAATATTCATACATTAAGTCAAATATTCATACAAATCACAAACTTAAAATGTTCAAACTATGGAATAATGTTTAAAATAAAAGTGGCAAATTAATAAGAATTCAATATGCAAGAAATGAAAATATAACTAAAGCGATATAATACAATGCAACTTCTTTATATCTATCATCTTCATGAAAATATCCCTATAAAGTGGAGAATCATGTAAAACCTTTATTGTTTTTCAATATTGCACATTGTCAACGCCCAATTCATCTAAAGAATTCATAGATTTTGTCATTATGTTACACTCTTGAGATCTACTCTCTGTGGTGGATGATGTTTCACTCAGTTTTTTCGCAAGTAAATCATTATTCCTTTTTTATTGTTCACCGATTATAACCAAGACCTCTTCTGCAATGTTAGAATGTATCTTCTTCGCCTTCTTGTTCTTACTATATAAATTATATGTTGATCTTCTTTCTTATTATACGAGTAATCTTCATCAACATCATTTTCATGTTCCTTTTCTATACTATTCGATGGAGATTTAGTTGATGGATGTACATGGACACCAGTAGTAGTAGTATCTCTAATAATATGACACAAGCCTGAAAATTCCTTACATCTTTTTTTTTGAATTTGTGAGCCATTTTATGCACCTATAATGATGAAAAATAATCAACTTCTAATGAGAGAAAGCAATAAAAAATAATAAAAAATGTTTAACTTGAGTCTCGGTGTCGATGTCGCCACCGAATCGATGTCAGAATGTCTAGCATTCCATGGGTCTCTCGCAAAAATACTTCAGCCCCATGAAAATTATCCCTAACTGAAACCTCTTTTGGCTCCCGTCACGGCCGTAAGCTTCTCTCTGCCGCCACTCTTTGTTCTCCCCTCACTATTCACTGATTTGACAAATTAATATATTAGACCAACCTACTATTCATTCCTCTACCTGCCACTGTTCTCCCCTCACTATTCATTGATTTGACAAATTAATATGTTGGACCACCCTACTATTCGCTATTCTTTCCCTCCACAAGCTCTCTTCTTTTCCTCTTTCACGCAATCTTCTTATCTCAGAAACCACTCCTCTTTATGTCAATATATGAAATGGCTTTAAACAAATCCTCCAAAGCTTCTGCCATTTAAGCAACAATTCAAAACTATAGCTTCAAGAATTGCTATCCTATTCTAAATAGTGGTGATCTTAAATGAAACAAGCTTTTTATTGTAGAAATAGAGCCTTTAAGGTGTACCTTGATCAATTAGAAACGTTAATAATGATACCACCAAAATATCATGTGCTTTAACATAGTTACGAATACTCCAAACCTAGGAACGCAACTACTTGTTCATTAGAGCTAATTCTTACTGATGAACTAGACATTCCTAAAAGTGTATCCTTTTTACTTTATCTTCAGACAAGGTAAACAAATGATCCCATCTTCACTCAAGAGATGCAAGATACTTTCATACTACAACTTTCCATTCACTTTTTCCATTTCAGGATTTGTCAAAGCAAGAGGAGGGATATCATTATATCCCTTACCTAGGTGATCAAGTTGCATATCTGAGACAGGTATCACATCGTTATGCTATTCCTGAGCACTTTCTAGTGAAAAATACAGGAAGGGCCTCTCTCATAAAACAAAACAACGTTTATGAATTTAAAGAATTAATTTTAGTTATGCTACAGTAATATGTGCATGTTACCATAGCATAACATGCACTCTCTTACATGATTTCGAAGAAAAGAAAGTGATGGACCTATTATGTTTGAACACAAATAACAGTAGTTAAGAAATGAGTTACAACAGACATATGAGCAGATGAAAAAAAACTTGAAAATCACAGATGGTAAAAAATGTAGGAAAGGGAAGAAGATGCAAAAATCACAGCTGGTAGAAAACACAGAAGAACACAGAAGACGGAGAAGACGTAGTGACGAAGAAATAGCAGAAGAGACTGAAAATGGAGTTAGCGCTGAAATCATTTTCATTAAATATAAAAACTTGTTTTCAAAATACATTGAAACATCTTTTTTACATTTCCAAAAAATCATTGCCATTTTTTATTTTTAAAAATAAAAATGAAAACATCTTTAATCAAATAAGTTTCGTGGCATTGTTTCATTTTTTACAAAAACAACTACGAAAAACCCAAAAAAAAAACCAAACACCCCTTTAGTTAACAAATTTGATACTTATGCATTCAAAGTTTTTTCACTAGTCCTGATAAATTAAATGTATTAAGGGAAACCTTTGACTAGCGCATGATATCATTCTATCGTTTATAAGCTTGTGACCTCCTAAAGCTTCAATCAAAATGTATCTTGAGTGGATCAGTTTTACCATCTACAATGTGTTGCTATTTAATCAATGCCTGGTGTGAAACAATTTTGGGTTGAGTGATCAAGGCATCTTGCTACCATGCCTTTGTGTGTCTGGGTGTATGAGGCTTGGAATTGGAATTTATTAGGCCTTAGTGATTGAGAATCATCCTATTTCATAGTAACTTCATTAACATTATAATTCATGATTCCTTTATGTTATATATAAATAATATATGTTAATATGTTGACTGCATGTCTGACTTGATGATGACTTGTTAAGTGAGATCAAATCTTCTATTCCGATTATGGTGTTCCTATTATGTTCCTTTAAATTTCATCCACACATTTACATGAACCTCTTACAAATGTATAGGTAAGATTTAATAGAACACATTTGTAATAGATTAATTGGAACAGAGGATTTGCTATGCTATTAAACATAGTGTACCTGAAAAAGTGGTGAAGATGGACTTGGCGATTGGTCCAAGAATTTCACTTATATAGTTTGTTAGGTGCTAACTTGAATACAACATCATCATTCATCCTAAACCATTTTGTATACTTTCAGTCTAAGGCCCTAGATCTAGATAAAGGTCTTGTATGTCTTTCAGCCCTCAACGGTAGGACTATGACTATTACCATAGGTTTTGTATGTGCTTGTTTTCTTGAACTATTAGTCCTCAATCGTAGGACTATAATGATTAACGCAGGTTGCTATTTCTTCTTTTTCTCAATTATCCTAATAACAAACAAAAATTTAACGTTATCTTGGCTTTTCTACTTTTGTCTAAGTCGTCCTTTAATTGATTAGCCTGTAATAATTCTTCTTCGTTCTGTTTAGTTTTTTTTAAAATTTTGTCTTATCTTGCTTATTCTAGATGTTCTTGCATTTTTTAAATTCAATTAGGATGTTGTTCCCTATTTCATCTTGTCCTACATCAAATGATAACACATGGTGAAAGGTTATATTAGAGCGTCTAAGCTCAAAATTTTGGCAAATTACAGAACTCGTCAGGATAAAATTAGGTCACGCTAT
Source organism: Erythroxylum suave (assembly GCA_027563595.1). NCBI lineage: Eukaryota > Viridiplantae > Streptophyta > Magnoliopsida > Malpighiales > Erythroxylaceae > Erythroxylum > Erythroxylum suave. The sequence continues at coordinate 38,246 of JAOSBN010049508.1, read as the reverse complement.
GGTCTCATGCTCCCTGTTTATTTTTGGTCCCAAACTTATGGCGACATGAAAGAAATAGAACTGCACTACCATTACTTTCTAAACCAATTAATCAATGTTATTGATTGTCTTAATTAACCATTGTAATAGCTATTGGATCAGGATTATGTTACCAACTCCAACCCTAAAAGCACTTAGCATGTTAGCCACAAAATTAGATAAGTAGCTCAAGATAAGAGTAGCTCCTACTGAAATGAGTATGTCAAATTTGTCTTTATTGATAGAAAGACCCGAATGCTCCTCGAAAGTGCGAATAGCTATCATTAGGCCTTTCATTAAGTTAGAATTAGCTCTTAAAAGATGAAGAAAATTATTAGCAAAAGGTAACTTATATATCTTCATCTTCTTATATTTGTCTTGATACTTGAATCTTGTTTCTCAATTTAAATATGTCCAGTAAGTGTAGTGAGTTTTTCAATGCTTAAAGTGAAACGATGTGGAGAAATTGGCTCACTTTACTGTAAGCCTTTAGCACCATTGATTAATTTGATCGGTTCCTCATTCACCAAGATATCAAAAGAGACTGATGTGATACATTGCTCCATCTAACCAACAAATTTTGCTAAAAAGCCAAATGGCTTTAGGCATGCAATATGAAGTTTTAATTTGATAGAATCAAAAGAATTTTTAATTCTAGAGAAGGAACTTCTAGAAGCTTATAGGATTGGAGCTACCTAAGGAAACTAAAGTCATTAAAGGAAGGAAATATGCTTAATTAGGCCTTGGAAGCATCAACAGAGAAACATGAACCAATTAGGTTAGTAGAAGGAAGGGAGGTCAAAGAGTTTTTTAAGGAACAAGGAGAATGAGTATAAGAAGAACTTACCAATAGAGAAAATGATCCACAAATTTTTAAACAACAGTAGTTAGAAAGGATGGAGCAACTAAAATTGGGAACTCATATTTAAATAAAGCTAAATATGAAGTTCACTATAATAACTCCATATAAATGACTTCTTCTAGTACAAGTTATAAAGTAGAGGCTTCACATGTAGATCAAATCGTCCTTAATAAAACAAAAACTAGATTCAAAGTGATAAATGGGAGAAAATTAAATTAAAAAAACAAATCTAAAGATTATAAGAAATTAACCTTCTCATAATGTCAATTCTCAATTGCAATATAAGGAGGCTTAATAGCCTAAAAAAGTTTCAGGAAATTAGAGACTTCTTTTATGAAATGAACTTATGATAGTAGGTTTTTTAAAGACACAACTAAAGGTTGATGAATGTAAGAAGTATTGACAAAACCTTTACCAATCATATTAAGCCAAAATGGCTAAAGAGAGACCCTGTTCTATCTCTTTAACTTGGTTCCTATCTCATGGCTAATCCTAGTCTTCTCTTATAGAATTTAGCTTATCTCTCTCCTTAGTTCTCCTTTTTAACACTTTTTCTAGGTTCTTTTCTTCTTCATCTCCTTTGATAACATCCTCTTATTTTTCACTTCTGGATAACTCCATTTCTTATCTACTTATCTCTAAGTTGTAACCCTTTTCTTCCATACAATTTTCTATTCTCACTCTTGCTACTCCTTGCATCATCTTCCAACTTTTGTATATGCTAAATTCCGCACTCCTTTATATACTCCCTCGGTCTTCCATCTTACCCTTTTAGGAAAATTTTTAAACTTTATGAACTTCCATTCTTCCTTCTATCTAACTTTAGATGGATATTCCATCATCGAATTTTCCTTCATCTAGGTAAAGTGAGAACTCCCCTCTATACTAACTCTTATGTCTAGACTAAATCTAAGCTATAGGTCTTTGATCTAGCTTTAGTCATAAGCATTATTTCTAGTAATGCTTTAAATAAGCCTACTAGGACCTCGAGGAAAACATAGTGTTAGGTTGCTAAAGACACTTCTCTAAACGATAAGTTGACTAACTTTGTACAATTAAGTCGGGATGGATAGACCATTGTTACTCTACCAAAAGAAATCTTGAAATAAGACGATGCCAAGTGGAACTCCTACATTGTCGATTCCTTTGTTGATACAAAACCTATATAATCCTAAATGCCTTCATAAGCTAATTTCCTATAGAGAAGAATGGGATTGTAGACACATTTTTTAATTAATAAAAGATCTTTATCTTTAAGTTTGGAATAGTAGAAGATGCACAAAAGATACTTGAATCAAGATCTTAACGCATGAATGATAAACCAATATGTTTTTATAAATGGGATTCTTATTTAAAGATGGATTAGTTGAAACTAAAGCACCTCATTTTTTGGATTAACATTGACAGTTTTCCTGTTGAATATTGGTCGATAACATACTCAAGTTACTTATCAAGCTTTATGGGACAATCATTATATATGGATGAATACATTACTTTTATGAAAAGAAATGGTTTTACAAGAATTTATGTATAATCTAATATCAATTAAACTTTACTTGAAGTTATCTTATTAATGTAACTGAATTAACTTAATGAAAAGGCGGCCGAATTAGTTCAAGTCACTCACCATTGGAAACCATCAATTTATCATCATGCAAAGGAATGGAAAAAGACAAGAAGATTATTCATTAGGGGGTTATGTATAACTAATAGAGATGAAGCGTCTAGTTATAACTCTTCTCCTATAATTATAAAGAGCAAGTAAGGTACAATCTATAACTCCGATGCCACAATAAATAAAATTGTTGAAGAATTAGTGAGGTTAGAGGGATCTACATGATTAAACCTCATTTTTCACCAAGAGGAACAAGACTAATGTGGAGAAAGGGATAACCTTTTATGCCTAAACCTAATAGAAACTCTTAACTTGATACCCATAATCAATGAAATATATCTCATAACGTAGTGCTTCAGGCAACAACATATATGTGAATACAACTAATATGGTGGATAAGAAGGTTGAAACTATTAGATATGAATTATTCACTCCTGTCATGAAAAAGATACCTAAAAGAAAAGCAAAGGCCAAGTTGGCTTTCAACTCTTCAAACCCCTCTCTTTGTAAATCCTATCTTGGATTTTTAAGGAAATAGACAAACCTAATAAGCAATAAGTTCTTTCTAATTATCTCTACTAAGTAAAGCAAATGATCTTTGGCCTTTTAGAAATCAAGATTAAAGAATCTCGATGCAAAATGCTCTATATTATTAAAAATATATGTTAAATAATCCTAAATCATCAAGCTTATAAATAAAATTAAAATTCTTGATACCCTTATCAATGAACAAGTCATACATTTATAAACTGGATTTTAAGTGTAATATCTACAAAACTTACTTCTATTTTATATATGCATATAACCTTACATTTCAATGAGCAAAAATGTAGACAAATCTTGAAAGTATAGGATTCGATATGTCTATTCCCTGGATTTTAATTGGAAACTTCAATTTTACTTTCCATTTGATAGAAGCCAAAGGTGAAAGTTGTTCAAAAATTCTATGCAATGTGCTTAGATCTTACCTAGCCAATATTTAGGTTATAGTCTTTTCTTAAGAGGGAAATCATTTTATAGGAGTGATAAGCAACAAGGGTTTGTTCACGAGGACAAAGCTATATAACATAATGTTATGAACATTGTACTGGTACTGGTACCAGATTAGGTTCTAATATATACTGTAATGGTACTGATTAATACAGGGTACTATTTTAGGTATTTTTAATTTATAAAATGGTCCTTATTTTTCTAAATTACAAAATAGCCCTTTAATATATTGTACTGTAAAATTTATTATTTTACATGAAACGGTTTCCAAAAATTTATAATAATTTAAATTTAAAATAACAATAATATATTTATTTTTCTCATATTCTTTTCACATATTTGTAAAATTATATGTTTATTTTAATAAAAATTTTAACTTAAGTCCATATACATTGTAAAAATAATGTTTTTTTTCTTAATTATCATAATATATTTTTTAAAAATAAAATATATTAATGAAAATAAAATTTGTAATTCTTTAAGAATCAAGCACACAGACCATACATCTAGTGTATATGATATTGTTCCGTACGGGTTGAACGGTACCATACCGGTCAAAAAATGGAACGGTACGATGGATAATGGTACCAGCTGCAAATACCGACCAGTACCGGGTGTTTTCACTTGATACCGGCTAGTGTATATGATACTGGATGGTACCGGACTGGTACCGTGAAATGGTAAATTTTCGAGGACTAATTTGCAAAAACCAAAAAGTTTTCGCTAATACCCCCCACAACATCTCTTTTATTCTACCTCTCATTTTTGTTTTTGCTCTCTCTCTCACCCACTCATCCTCTCCTCTCTCTCTATTGCTTTTTTCGTCCTCTCTTTCACTCCTAGCAATTCGTGGTGCTCTCCGACTGCGCTTGGCTGCTCCTCCACCATGCAATGCCATCTTTGCCTACGGCCACCTTCGGTTGTCGTGGGTCACCACCTCCGCTTGTTGATACCAACCACAATCTATTATGCTCTTCAGTCTCTGATGACCACCAAGGCACCACAAACGCGTCGATCCTACAGATCTGGAAATAATACCCAGATCTGGGCTTGACCTATTACAAAATCCGATTGTGAATTTCTTTTTATTAGGCGTGTTTTTTTTCTAATTTCTATTGGAATGTTTCTATTAATTGTTTATGTTGTGAGGAATGAAATTGTGAAGGATTTCTGGTTAATTGTTTGTGTTGGAGACTTGAGTTGGATTGCATTTGAAGTTGGTAAATGGTAACGGAAATGTGAAATTTGTGGTTGGATGGTTCAGTTGGTTTTGGTTTTGGTAATGAAAATATGAAATTTGTGGTTGGTTTGGTTCTTATTTAGTAATGAAAATGTGACAGCCAAATGTTTGGTTCATTTGTTTAGTTTGTGAAACTTTAAAGTCGTATATTGCAATGTATTGTGGTTAATTGTAACGGTTTGTTGGTTGGTTTTGTTCACGTTGAATTTTTGAAATAAACAAATTTTTCACTAAATTTGAAAATAAAAACAAAATTAAAAATATAAAATTAAGAAGATCCATTCATACTTTGCTAAATGGCATCATATTCATAAGAAGATCCATTCATGCTATGCTAAATGGCATGTAGCTGTAAGTGTAATTACATTACCATTACTTGAAGAAAAGATAATTTGTCTAAACATACACAAAAAAGAACCTAAATTGAAAGAGCTCAAATGGCATCATATTCATATAGAAAGATAACAATTAGAATTGATTACTTTAGTAGGGATGGAAATTATGGCTTGGTCTAGCCGACCCGACCCATTTTTTGGCCCGAGTTGGCCGAACCATGGGCCGACTATGGTCGGCCTGTGTAGGCCATATACTAGCCCAACTTGGCCTATGGCCCACTCACTTTTCTCGAAACGATGTTGTTTTGTTTGAAACGATGTCAATGGGCCGGCTCGCAACTTGCCATGACCGAGGCCCCACCCATTGACATGCCTATACTTTAGATATATCTAAAGTTTGAGTTATTAAATTTTAGATTAAATTAATTTTTTTTTGTTTAAGAAGGCATAATTAATTGCAATGTTTAAGATATACACTAGTTTTCAAATTTGAATTTAATTCTAATAATCTTATCTAAATTTACAGTGAAATATTTTGTTATCCCTAATCTTCTTGATTCATCTTGATTATTGTAAGAGGATAATTAGTAAAAAAAAAGTGGTAATGGTTTGAGAGGTTCTTTACATATCATTGCTAATTTTGTTGATAAAACTACTAAAGGATTAATTTCTTACAAAACTAACATCTTTATATTTCTATCACAGATAAATGGAAGGAAGTTCAATTACTCATGATTAGTTAATTCAGGAAGATATAATGATCCAACTTGGGCTCTTGCTGCATTAGTCCCAAGTGTGAAGAATCATATAATTTGCTTATTTTGTAACAAGCATTTGAAAGGTGGAGGAATCACCTAATTGAAGAAGCATTTAGCTGGAGTTAAAGGAGATGTAGAACCCTGTAGAAAAGTAAGTCATGATGTAAAGTGGCAAATGAAAACATTGCTTGATGAATATCAACATGAGAGATAGACGAGAAAGGTTGAATTTTGAAATTGGTAATGGAAGTTCACTTTTTAGTTTCCCTGGTGATTATGGAAATGTTGAAGGTGGTAGTGCTAGTGGTGGTAGTGGTACTAGTTCTGTTCCACCTCAGGCTTAAGAAGAAGTATCTAAACCTGATGTGAGGAAGGAAAGAAGATAGGTGACTAGTTTTTTTGCACCACGAATAACTACTAGAGCTTAACTTTCAATTCGTAGTGCAATGCAATCAAGAGATGTAACTCACAATGTCGATATGGTAGTAGCTAGATGATGATATGATATAGGTTCATCTTTCAATGCTTCTCAATCTTATTATTATCAACCTATAATGGATGCAATAACCTCTTATGGTCTGGGATACAATGGTCCTTTGATTGATGACTTAAGAGGTAAACTTTTAAGTTGTTTTGTTTATGAAATTAGAAGTTATTTGGCTTAAAGAAGACTAAATTAGGGTACTTACGGATATTCAATCATGTATGATGGCTAGACAAATAGGAAACAAGAGACTATTATAAATTTTTTTGTTTATTCTACAAATGGCTCTATGTTTTTAAAATTTGTTGATGCATCTAGCCTTATTGGAAATATTGAGACTTTGTTTAGGATATTTGATGAAGTTGAGAATGAAGTAGGGCCAGAAAACATTGTTTAGTTTATTCCTGACAATGATTTCGCTTATAAAGTGGCAGGAAAAGGGTTGCAGAATTTGTATAATTCTTTTTTGTGGACTCCTTGTGTTGCACATTGAATTGACCTAATGCTGGAGAATATAGGAGATCCTAGGCATTTTCCTATTATTGATGAGACTACACAGAACGATAAAAAGGTGACAAAGTTTATTTATAATCATGCATGGGTATTGAATTGAATGAGAAAGGAATTTACCAATGGTAGAAATTTGTGTCGTCCTGCTGTGACAAGATTTCAAACAAATTTCTTGTCATTTTAGTCTTTTGTTTTGATGAATAAAGAGTTAAAAAAAATGTTTACAAGTGATAAGTGGATTACATCTTAGCATGCTAGGTCTAATGCTAGAGTGGAGGTTTATAATATTATACTAGAAGATAGAGAATTTTGGTCTCAATGTTAATTTATCCTTAGAGTTTGCAAGCCTTTCGTGAGGGTGCTTAGCTTGGCTGATAGTGAAGAAAAGCTAACAGTGGGTTATATTTTTTATGCCATGGAGAAAGCGATGGAAGAAATCAAGTCTAATATGAAACGTAGACCTTCTTTGTACACACCATATATTTTAATAATTAATGAGAGAAGGGAAAGACAACTTTCTTTTCTATTGTTTACAACTGGGGCATTTTCGAATCCTACAGTTTATTTTAAACTGGATCATAGTAAGGAAACTGAAGTTAATAGAGGAATGCTTTTAACTATTGCAACAATTGTTAACATTCACGGGATGCAAAATCTATTAAGCTCACAAATGAAGCTTTATAAGTTGTCTTATGGGGATTTTGGAATGCCGATTGCTATTTGACAAAGAGGAAAACTTTCTCTAGGCATTAGTTATTTCTTTTTTTTATTTGTTGAAAATTATTTATCACTTTATTTTTTTTATAACGTTACTTTTGTTATCTTATAACTTACAGTTTATTGCTAGCATCAATTCAGAAATGATGTTCCAAAATAGAAAAAGTTTGCAATTTGGATTTTAAGTCAATGTGTGAGGGCAACAGGCTGTGAACGAAACTGGAGCACATTTGAATTTATCCACTCCAAAAAAAGGAATAGATTAGAGCATAAGAGGTTAAATGATTTGGTTTTTGTTTGATCCAATTTAAAACTTATGAAAGGTATGTTATTATCATTACTATTATTATTAATTTCAATATAATTTCTTATAATTTTCTAATAATTAAATTATATACCATTTTTTGTGATTGTTGAAAATGGGAATTGTTATAAATGGAAATTGGTTTTTGAATATTCTGTGATTATTGGAAATGGGAATTGTAAATGGAAGTTGTTTTATGAATGTTTTACGATTGTTGGAAATGGGAATTGTTGGGAACGGAAATTGTTTTATGAATGTTGGAAATGGGAATTGTTAGAAATGGGAATTGTTGGGAATTGTTGGAAATGGAAATTGTTTTATGAATTTTTTTTGTGAATGCTGGAAATCAGAATTGTTGGAAATTGTTGAAAATGTGAATTGTTGGAAATTGTTTTATGAAAGTTTTGTGATTGATAGAAATGGGAATTGTTGGGAATGGAAATTGTTTTATGAATGTTTTGTGACTGTTGGAAATGAGAATCGTTGGAAATGGAAATTGTTTTGTGATTGTCGGGAATGGGAGTTGTTGGGAATATAAATTGTTTGATGAATGTTTTTTTATTGTTAGAAATGGGAATTATTGGGAATGGAAATTGTTTTATAAATGTTTTGTGATTGTTGGAAATGAGAATTGTTGGAAATGAAAATTGATTTTATATATGTTTTGTGATGATTGGAAGTGGAAATTGTTGGGAAAGATATGTTATTATCATTATTATTTTCGATATAATTTCTTATAATTTTCTAATAAATAAATTTTATTGTTTACTAGGATTCTTAATAGTAAAAATAGTTCAACTTATCCAATTTCCATTGATAATATTGATATTTTGGCAGATTGGATTTCTGAAGAACCGAGTTTGGTAGATGTCAATGACTTGGAAGATAATCTTGCATGGCACAATATTGACATGTCATTTGGTGCATTAAATTTGAATGATAATGATGATGAAACTCCTTTCAATGATGTGGATTTTGTACCAACTAATAACTGGGGTCAGTGAAATTATAGCGGGTATCCTCCCGTTGATGATTGAATTTTGTTCTAGGTTATTTTTTTTCCTCTTCTTTTGATTTTACTTATATTTGATTTTTATCAGTTTATGTTAAATTTTATATATGTGATGTAATTGTAAATGTTCTTGTTTCAGGTTTAACTTCAACTTGATTGTTTTCTCGTCATAATGAAATTGTAATAGTTAAAGATATTTATTTCTCTTTTAATTAAATTTTTTGATATAATTATTATTTATTAAAATGATGAAATTATTGTAATATTTTGTTATTCTTATTTTTATATTTGTATTATGATGATTGCCTTTTTTATATTAATTGCGGTTATTATTTATAGATGAAACATTTAAAAATTATTATTATTTCATATTAAATTATTAATTGTGATTATTATTTATTATTATGATTTTTGAAAACAGGGTTGATGTAAACTTGTAAAGTATACAGTATACAACTGTACAATATACCAATGGACTATTTTGCATATTTTAAAAAATTTCAGGGACTATTTCATAAATTTAAAAAATTACCTGAAACAGTAACCGATATTGTCCAGTACTAGTACAGTACCATACCAGAACTCAATTCGGTACCAAGTTTGGTATGGTATTTGCAACTTTGCATACATTCCTCCACCAAAAACTAGTCCAAAAATATTTAATCTCAACAACCCAACTTAAAAAAAAAAATCATTGGTTTCTCTCACATATATTTTACTCATTTGGAGGAGAACAAAACAAAGATAGCGTGCAGTGAGTAGTGACAATGCCTTTGATAAGATAATAAAATCTTTTTGTACTAATTATTGTCAGATGAGATATATACAACAAATTATCGATTGTGAAATCTTGCTTCCTATATCTCTCATGCGCAAAATTATGATGTTCATCTTCCCCTCCATTGTTTTCTTCACTACTGATGAAGAGTACTTGCACACTTTCTCATGCATGCATGCATATGCTAGACATAACCCTACACACTGGCAAACCACACTCCTTCTTCTCCTCCTCCTCCTTCTTCCTTTTCATCGTTATATGCTTTTTATTAAATGATCACCTCATTCTCAAGGAAAGAGAGGTCAAGAGTTTAGCAAGTAAAAACCAATACAGTGCGGAAGAGACAGTCGCCGGAGAGGAGAACCGAGAGAGAGTGAGTGTAGCAAGGTTGCATCGATATAGGTTTTTTTAACAAAATAGTCCTTTATAAAATACCGGCTAGTATTATGCGAAATTGCTAGTACCGACTAGTATTAACAACCAGTATTGATATACTCAGTTTCATACTATTTTTATTGGTACTGTACCTACCGAACACTATTAGCTAGTACAGTATGAAACTCATAATACTAAAATAAGGCACTAGTTAACCAATAATGAATGATGGAATTCCTAAAGAGCTTGGCTAATTTTAACTACTTATGCGCTAACCATTCTCTAATTTAATTATATAATCTCTCAAATACGTTTAAAAAAATTGCACCCTTCATATTTATTAGCTATCTTACCATGGTGGAACAATTTCAAGGAACAATAAAGGTAGAACTAAACTAGAATATTGATGGATTTGACAATTGTAAATGTTTAAGAAAACTTCAATTAATCAAATTAAGCTTCAAAGAGTTTCATCTAAAGTGTATGATAAGTAGAATACTAGATGATAATGATACTAAAGAAAACTTACTGCAACTTGATTTGGGTTGTACCAGGATCTAACAAATGTGAGTATAGTTAAGGTTGAAAGATTAGCATTATGGAATCATATAAAGGCTCCAAAAGCCAATAACTCACTCCTCAAGTAGAAGTCTAGAGTTTTATGGATAAAGGAAGCAGAAATAAATTCTTCTTTTTTCTTTAAATCAACCCCTACGTGGAGAAATTCTAACAAAATCTCAAACTTATGTAAAGAAAATAAGGAAAAAGATAGGGATCAAAAGGAGCTTAAAGCCTTTGCGTTTATTTATTTTCAAGAAGTCCCTAAATCCTCTATTACTACTTTTCAATTTAGGCACTCAACACTTTCATTATAAAATATATCTTTATCAACCAGTTCATAAATCTAATTAACCAGTTAGCATTAAAGAGATTAAAGTTGGTCTTTATAGTTTCCATTCATAATAAAGAATTATGAAATTTGATTAAGCACTAGGCTTGTAGAGTAGTCTAAGAGTTCTTTAACTAAAAGAAACTCCTTAAAAAATTCAATAAATCTTTCATTTTTTTGGTCCCATAAACATTTAATCCTAGCTCATTTAAGGAGTTTATATCTATTACATATTATAACACTATTTATAAAATCATCTAATCATTGCCCAAGGTTCAGTATTATTATATATTCTTAATTTACAAATCTTAAGGGGCTTTCATTAAAGAAAAAATTTTAAGGGACAACATCCCATTGGCATAAGAACTCATTAAAGGTTACCAAAGTAAGAGCTATAAAAACAAATCAATAAAAATTCATTTTCATAAAGCATTCAACTCTATCAGTTGAAAGTTTATTTTGTAATCTTTAGAAGCATTTGGCTTCACCAAAAAGTTCATTGCTTGGATTTAATAATGGACCCTAATTACTTTTAATATTTTGATAAATGGTAAGCCTACTCAAGAATTCAAAAGTGGAATAGAATTAGGTAAAAATATCCCATCTCTTCATACATTTTCTCCAAATATATCGAAATGCTATTTAGGCTTTAAAAATTTAACATTAGAATGAACCAATCATTCAAATTCCATAATATGTGTGCCAAACAAAGTATCTTTAATCTTTCTTTTTCTAATGATTTGATATTACTTTACAAAGTAGAGCCCAATTCCATTATAATCCTTATGGATTCACTTCAGAGATTTTTCAAGTTATCTTGCCTCAATTTTAATAGAGATAAAATTTTTGTTCTTTTATGAAGCAACTAGTTCTCAAGCTAAGTAACTTGACTTGATAGTTCAGTTAAAGCTGAGAAAACTACCATTTAAGTACCTTAACAATCCTATATCAACCATCTGACCTATATATGAGGATTTTCAAACCCTATTTGACCTATTCCTTAAAAGAATTGATCATGGGACTAATAAAAGTCTTTCTTATAAATGTAAGGCATAATTTATCATATCCTTTCTAAACACCTTACCTCAATAGCTACACTGAAGCTAGGAAAACTCTTCTTTATGTACCTTGGTGTCCCTATATCAGTTAGGAGACCTATATATGAGGATTATCAGACCCTACTTGATAAATTCTATAAAAGAATTGGCTATTAGACTAATAAGAGTAAATAATTTAACAAAGTTATTTCAATAATCTACATGTTCATCTACAACTTAGGCCATCACTGCTCTTTTAGTTACATTATAGTTTATACTATATATAAAACTATCAAACTTAGAGGAACTCTAATTGTTAGACCTGCCTATAGCTTTGTAAATGAAAGGGACACATTCCAAGACAATAAATTATGTTTAGGAGTTTGTTTGGATAAGATCAATGGTATTGATTTGTTTGTACTTAATGCTTATTAAATTGACTTGTAAAATTATAAAGGAAGAGCTCAAGGACTTTAATTAAAAAAAATAAAACAACTTTCAGTATGGTAAAATAAAAGCTAAAGCAAAGCCTAATTAGATTTAGATTGATTTTATTCTTTCTCCAAGGGATATAACTTCTGTAAGGATGGGGATAAAAACATAAGCTTCTTTCACAAAACAATTTTATCAAGAAGGAACACTAATGAGATACATATCCACTACTAAAGAACAGTGAAGAAAGTCTCAAAAACATGTGGAGATTAAGTATGAGGAATATTAATAATTTTAAAATACACCTCATTCTATTGTTTGTTTTCTGCGCAGGTTTTGAGATCAATAATTTATTAGAAAATTACAAAGCAAGGAGAAAAGTCTTTAATCAAACTAATCAATGATGCATATATGGAGAAAGCTTTATTTGACATTAATCATAAAAAAGTACCAGTTCCAGATGGCTTACATGTCTTCATTCATAAATCCTTGAACCTTATTAAGACTAAGATCATTAATGCAGTTCTTAAATTCTTTAGTGGTAAAAGTTCTTAAGGAATTGAACATAATATCATCATCCTTATTCCCACAATTCCATATCTATCTTCTCTTAAAGACTTCAAACTAATATCGTATTATAAAAATTTGTACAAAATAATTGCAAAGTATAAAAAGTAAAAAAGAGGTTCTCCAACATTACACTAATTCTTCTCAAAGTTCTAAAAAGGATAGTGAAGAATTGTAACATCAAATTTGATTTTCACAAGGCTTTTGACTTTATTAACTGAGAGTTTATTTTACACATAATAGAAGCATTTGGAATCCAATAGAACTTGGGAAATGGATTGAGCAGTTTGTAAATAAAACTTCTTATTGCATCTTTATAAATGAAGAGCTAATCAATCTATTCAAAGGTGTTAAAATGATAAGGAAAGGTGGTTTTATTTCTCCATATCGATTTACTCTATATATCAAGGTCTTGAACAAGTTTGTTGACTACATTATAATGTAAGAAGTAAACTTCAAGTTCAACAAAAAGTGCAAGAATCTAAGAATTCATAAATTATCTTTTATAAATGATCTACTTCTCTTATCTAAAGATAATGATAAATCTGCGAAACTCTTGATGATAGCTCTCAAAACATTCACTGAACTCTTAAGTCTTGTTATAAATAATGATAGAGCATTTGTATGTCTCTGTTGGAGATAACTATAGTACAAGTTATTTAGAAACCTTAACAGCCATAAATAATGAGAGCTTCTCCATATACTTATCTTGTATACCTACAAAAATTAGGTGAACAACCCGTAGAGATTGCCTATCATTATTGAAAATGATTTAAAGGAGCATCGTGAATTAGTGTAACAAAAATATGTCTTTTATTCGTAGAGGGTTAAACTTATCAATTAGGTCCTCAACTCCATGCAAATTTATTGATCTTCTCATATATTTCTTCCTAAGAATATATCCAAAGCTATAGAAAGAATGACGAGAAGTTTCCTATAGTTAGAAGATCTCAATAAGAAATAAATTGTCAAAGTCAAAAGATTAGAATTTTTTGTACCAAAAGAGGGGGAGGCCTAGGCATTACTAACATTAAAGAAATCAATAAAGATTTGATGACCAAAAGTATTTAAAGAACCCTAACTAAAAGGGAGGCCTTATGAGTGAAATGGATTTACACTTAATTCTTAAGAGAGAAAAGCTATTAAAAAGTCTCTCCTAAATCCACTTCATTTTAGAAATGAGTTGAGATCTTAAACCTAAGAGAGCAAGTTTATTTGGAGATTAAGTGTATAATAGGAAATGGAAACTCTTCCTAGTTAAAGTATAATAATTATAACAAGTTAGGCCATTACATCACAAGTTAGGCCATTACATCACATTACTAAAATTTTAAAAGAAGAAACCTTATACTAAATAATGCCCAAGTTAAGGTAATAATTAGAGATAATTAATGGACCTATAGCTTCAAATAATTTCCTATAATGATGAATAATTTTCCCAAATATAGGATAAATACAAGCATAAATGACCTAGTTACTTCGTCGAGGAATTCTTTAAGGGAGTTCACAAATAGATCTTACAAAGAATTGTTCAGAAACTATTTAAAAAGTTAGTTAGTTTAAAACAGTCTAGTTTGGGCAAGCTCTCCCTAAAGTTTTATTGGTTTGTAGTGAGGTTGAGATTAACAAATTTGATAGGATAAAGGGGAATAATAAGATAAATGCATGTTGTAAGCTATGTAATCAATGCATGTTGTAAGCTATGTATGAAATAACCTAAAATTATAAATCATTTGTTTTTCTAATGCCTAGTCTCACGAAGGTTACTAATCAAGGTTTATGAGTTTTATAACTTAGTATGTTCTTTATTAGATTTGTTTAATACAGTGAATTGGTATAATAGTTATCATAATATGTGGAAGGAATTTCATGGTTTTTGAAATTTCTCTAAAAAGTGTTATGTATTCCATCTATAAAGAAACAAATTAGAAAGTTTTTTAAGGTAGGAAGAAACAAAGTCACCAAATCTTCAATGAAATGATACAACAAATAAAGGAATAGATCTTTACTTTTGATATGAACTTTTATGTAGTTTATAAAAGATGGAGAATTATGGTTATATATCCAGAGAGAAAACAATAAAAAATATTCCAAACTATAACTAATGCTTTAATTGATATTTAATTGATAAAACAAGATTGCAATAACAGTAAGGATGATGTGCATGAGCATTGAAGTCAAGAGATGGTTTTTAATAGATTGATTGGAAGAACCACTAGTTAGGAAAGAAGGTCAAAACACCATAATAAATGTAAGCATTTTCCTTTTATAAATGATCTACTTCATTTATCAGTTATTGTTCTCAACTCCATTATTATCTTAGTGACCTCTCTAAGAAATTTTAAGGACTTATTACACTTGTCCACAAACAAAGACAAAAGTCAAGTTATTATACTATCGGTAGCAGCTTCCCTTACCACTTAAATAACTAACTTGATAGGAATCAAGATCAAGGAAATTCTTTTTACCCATTTAGGCATTCTAATCTCCTATAAAAGGCCAACTTACAAAGAATTTATCTTTTTGATTGAAAAAATACAAAGAAAAGTAAGTTATTGGTGCAATAAAAGTCTTTTTTTAGGTTAAAAGAGTTTAAATTATTAACTTTTTCACTTAATTCCCTACACGTGTACCAAACTTTGCACATTTATCTTCCAAAACTTTTATCCAAATGAATAGAGAAGATTTTCATATCCTTCCTCTGATCTATTGAGGACACAAGGAACTTATTACCTAAGGTAAAATGGAATGGTGTACATTTTCCTAAAGAAGAAGGTGGCTTAGATATTTTTAAATCAAAATCACTAAAAGACCTCATAATCAAAAGAATATAGAGATTAATAAAGATAAAGAAGCTTTATAGGTTCAATTATTGTATATGCAATTTTTTAAGGGAAAAAGTTTTTGGAGTGTGAGACTTAGAACTAATACCTCATGGACTATATAATGCATAAACAAAGACTGAAGGACTAGGTCAAACTATATTAAAATGTAAGCTTTATGATGGAGCTAATATCAACTTCCTTGAAGATAAAAAATGGATTCTCAAACCTTAAGAACGTAATACATGCACAAAACACTATTGAAGAAGTCCTCAGTGACAACATTTAACAACTTAGCCCTTTAGCTTTGTCTACTCTATTAGGCCTTCCTTTATGTTTCTCTTTAATCTCTTGTAGAATTTATAATAATTATTGGATGAATCATTCTTTTGGTGTTTTCTCTAATAATTCTTACAAGCAATTTCTTAGGCTAAAGTCACATAAAGTACATTGATTTAGTCTGTTTGGGTTTAGAAAAACTTCTCCTTAGTCTTCTTTCATCTTATGGATTGTCAAGGAAAAGTTGTCCACTCTCGATAGGCTTTATAGCTTCCCTATTATTATTAATTACCGTCCCTTTTACAAATAATTCCTTAAATATATCATACACTTATTCTTCCAATGTTTCTTCTCATTTAACTTTTATGATGAAATACAAAGGGCTAGCAACTTTTATTATTTGTGAGAGGAGTGGTCTAACATAATAACCTAGATGAACAATAAATAAGGAAGAAGCATAAAGTATAACTTAATATTTAAAATAACTTTTCCATGTTTAATTTATGCAATATGGAAGGAGAGAAACTCTATAATATTCAAAGGTATTAGATGTCATTCAACACAAACTATACGATAGATAAATAGTAAAACAAGCGAATTCATTTTGATTCATCAGTTATAACCTTAATGTAGCTAAGTAAGGCTAACAATTGGAACCTATGAAACTCCGATCTTCCTTTGAAACCATGGAATATTTTGATAAAAATATGAGGTTTAAGCTAGGGGTAACCAGAACCATTGTTGCATTATTTGTTGCTCTTTGTAAGACTTGAAGCTTTGTGAGAAGAAGTTAGAGACTATTCTTATAAGCTTATAGAACTTCATGCTTATAGTATTATATTTATGAATCCATGATGGCACCTAACGTAGCGTGTCATAACACTACTCAAAATAATAAGACCTATAACTATAGCAGTAATGAGTCTAGGTCGATCCCACAGAAAGTGTGTGGAAAGCTTTTAAAATGAAATTAATCAGTGTTTCGGTTATGTGGGTGTTTAGTTGGTTTTTAAATAAGAACAAAACAAAACATGTAAAACGAATTGAAGAAAACATTAGAAAATGATGAAAAGTGATAAATATGTTGGGGACACCAGTAATTGGTTCAATCTTGGCCTATAACAATTAAGCATACATCATTGAGTTATTATTCTTATACCTCTCCTAGCAACTATTAATCGTAGGATAATAATAAACTCTATTAACCGTAGTTTTCCCCTAGATCGTGCTTAATTAAGAAGAAATTGTTAATTAAACCTAGCTATCGAATAACCTAGAACAAGCTCTTTAGATTTAATTGGATAGCTACATTACAATGTTAGAAAAATAGATTAATGAAGGCAACAACCATATAAGCTCAGGTCATTTCACCTAGGCTATATTATCCCTAATGATTAAAAACAATTAGTTGCCATAAATGAATTAGAAACACAATGATTATGTATTGTATTTAATTCAAACAATGGGTTCATGTAATAAAAAAAATCAAATAGAGCATTCAATCATTCTTACACAATACATAAACAATCAACATAGGATAATATAATCAATTCCTAAGAAAAAAGAACAAAAAACAATGAAATAATGCTTAATCGGGTTGTTCAATGTCAATATCACCTCCGAACCGATGTTAGGAAGCTAAACCCTCTGTGGGTCTCCAAAGGAATGGAGCTTTGCCCCTTTTCTTCTTCAAATTTGAGACCTCACGACTTCAAAACCAATTCCTCAAACCTTTCATAAATTTATCCATCTTAACATGTCTATTTATATTAAAAATTAAGGTTCAGGTGCTAAGTGTTATAGTCACATAGATGACTATATTGCTCATGGTCGTGAATGCCCTAAATGACACTTACGGGTGTGAGCTCCTTTTGGATGGGCGTGACAAGGACCTTTTGCTCTAATCCTTCTCCTTTATGGTACATGAAGATAGTGGGAGGGTGAATCTCAAGAAGAGCACACTTTAGCTCTTTCACTTTCGAAATGTACCTAAAACCAAATATGAACTAAAGTGAAGGTCTTAAACATTTCATAGCATTAATCACTAAGTGTTATGGAATAAAAGTATAATCAATTAAGCATATATCAATTCCCCCCACACTTAGCTTTTGACCGTCCTTGGGCTAAACCTCAAAATCAAATTCACAACCCAAAACATTTACTCATTTTCAACATTTTCAAATAATAGATTGCTATAAGTAAAGAGAAATAACTTCCAAAACCATAGTAAGATCTCAATATTCAACACTTCTGCTCATCATCAATTAATAATCACTAACTTTAGAAACTAAGCAATCTAGAGGTAGACTTGGACAAAATGTAATTAAATAAGATAGATTCATGGATACACTCAAAAAGCATTTATGATCATGACATTCCACAACTTTGCGAATCATTTCATTTCTCCACCAGTAGGATTCACATACATAATCATGAATCAAAGGACTTTTCTAAGGTTATAATGTGGCCAATATAAGGTGCGATGTATTTAGGTAACGTAATATAAAATCCATCAAAGCTAGTGAAACAAGAAAAGCACTTAATATAACATCAAGCAACAAAATCCAACTTTCACTCACAATTTTGTACATCAACTATAGTGAATGTAAAACCTATGTTTCTTTGCTCAAATTCAAGCTCTCACACTATAAACCACATCAAGCATACACCACTCATAAAATTTGATCATAAATAATACTTTATAACTATAGGGATTGATCCTCAAAAACAACATCTACCTCATATGCATAATTCTTAAATCACCCATTCTATACAACTTTAGGAGCCAAAAAAACTAATCATGAATAACTTTTTAAAGCAATTGTTTTTCCTCCTTGATTCTTTTATCTAAACACATTATTTTTTCTTCTTTCTCTTTTCTTTTTTCTTTTTTCTCTTTCTCTTTATCTTTATCTTTATCTTTTCTCTTTCTTTCTTTTTTTCATATAAAAATTGAAAGAAGCTACAGAAGCATGGGAATTTCATTGGTAAGACATAAAATGACATCTTAATAGTTATAACCATCCCACACATATGCACACCCCTAGACTTATAGTTTTGTACGTCAACAAATTTAACAATCAATAAATGCTCCACTAGCTTTGAGGCTTAAGTGGGACATTTGGTTAGGTTTAAAGCATATAATGTGGTTAACACTAAAAAGAAAAGCAAAATAAAGCTCAAGGGGGCTTAACAAGAGAAAATTTGGCTAATATGACTTATTAAACAAAGAGTGCCTATATCATTTCCATGTTAATGAATGGGATAAAAAATGTGTTCTTGAATAGAAAATCAAAGCAAAGTCAGGATGTACATGTCATGAAGGTCACATATAACAAAAGACAATGAGACTAATATGGATGTGTTAATATGGCTCAAAATCTCATTTACTTTTGTCTACTACTAGTTACTACTCTTATAAGTTACTATTTATTAACCAATCATAAGAGTAAAAATACATGCTAAAGTTCCATGGATTTTTCTAGTCAATTCACACTATAATTATAACTATATAGTCATAGAAGCAATAGAAAAAGAGAAATTTTTTATTCATTTGTTTGATTCTCTCTCTTTTTTGATTGAAAACAAAAAAACAAGTGAAAAACAAACCAACTTAAAAGCATATATATGAGAGAAACAAACCAACTTAAAAACATATTTACATATAAGAAAGAAATGTGGAAATATAAAGAAAAAGAAATAAACTTCCCTTAGGTTGACTCCCGAAAAATGCCTTTGTTTATTATCTCTGGCTTGACTCCTTATTTTTCTCATCACATGACAAAATTATGATCTTCAAGTGTTACATGTGCTTCCTTCACTTAAGGTTGATTAAGATAGGGCCTAAGTCGATGAACTCTCTTTTTTAGCATACTCCCTATCTTTAGAATCTCAATCTCTGCTGAGTCCCTACATTCTTGGAATATGTCCAATATCTCTTCACCTTTTTCTTCCAAACCTGCTAGGTCATGGTGAAGATTTATTCTCAATAATAATTATGGAATCAGTACTCATCTTTGAGCTAAAAGATGTATCTTGCTCTCCTTCAAACTCCTTCTCCACTTTTTGGCAATTCCTTGAGTAGTTCTCCTAAGATTCTCAAGCTACTCTTCACTTTGTAAGGTCTCCACACTAATGTCCCTTGGGTACACCTTAAGTGGAGATGATTGCATTTCTTCATTTCGTGATTCTAGCCAGTCGAGAGCTTCTTCATCTGACCCACCTGGCATGCCATATAACGCCCTAACATATACCCTGGAAGTATTATAGGATGTCTAGGGTATATTAAGAAGTGAACATAATGAATTAAGTACATCTAAGTATAATAAGAAACATAATGGTACTTATTGTAAAAGAAACAGGTAAATGCATAATTTGTTCACTTCAACACGATCATACATACTCATACCTGAAATATGTATGAATATTTTTTATATGTTTGCTTGGATTGTGAGTATGATGTGAGTGGAATTGATAAAATAAGTATTCTATAAATAAGTGAGATGTTTTTGGTTAAATTCGATGTATTTTTAGGTTGCTCTTGCATGATAAGATCGAAGTTAGTTAATTTGGGATGTATACTTCATTGAATGGATAGGTTCCATTGAATAGATTTCTATAATTTAGTCATATCTTCTCCTGTAGACCTTTAAATTGGATAACTTTAATTGTAGATTAAACTATATACATAGGTCTAAAACTTTCATGAAAAAACAGAAATTCGATTTTACTTCTAAGAGTTTTGAATTTTGGTTCGAAATTGAGTTATGGCTGTTTTCGAACAGCCTATAGTGTTTTAGCTATAAATCCTAGAATAATTAAACCAAATTGAATGAAATTTATTACATTACGAAATCAAGAATTAGGAAAATGAAATTAGTTTATAATATCATATGCAAATTTGGGAAGTAAAGGATGAAGAAGGACCAATATGCAATTTTTCTAAAGTTAACCTATGGATCAATTAGATTAAGGAATGTGCGACCATCAATAATAAAACATGTGTGTCCAATAGGAATTAAGCATGTGTGTGAGTCTTCAAAGTTCTGGAATAGGGATATGGAGAGGGGAGATGCATGACATTTTGGAGGTTCTAAGTTTAGATTTTTCTCCTCTCCATTTCACCTTCTTCATCCCATCATTTTTCATGTAAGAAATCAAGCCAATCTTTGGTCGAAATCAAGGTAAAAGATAGGGATTTTCTCTTCACCTTTATCTCTTCTTACTTTACTTATGAAGTAATGAAATTATAAGGTTGGAAGTGGGATTGAGAGGTATGTTTTTGGTATTTCTAGTTAGTGAGTCAAGCAAAGCCAAAAAAACGAAAGGAAGGAAAGGCAAAAGAAGACATACTTTGTCAATTTTGAGGTTTAGGACTTCACTTACTTAATTTTTGTATTTGAGTATATTTGAATGTGTAAAAGATTCATTTGCCTGCGAAATAGTTTCTAGTATGATGTTTTGGTGTTATTTTGGTCTTATCTTACATATAATTGGTTGAATATGACAAGAAAGCATTGTGTAGTGGAATTCTGTCTAGAGTTTGTTTGAGTCATAACTCAGACTAAAGTCCTCCAAATTGTGTGTATGAAACCTAAGATATAGAAATAAATATATCTAGATGGGACTCTGACCTATTTCTGGCTTTATGACTTTGGAAATTGAGATCGAAAATGGTGACTTGATGTTGTCCTTATTTTGGAGCAGCATGTGATTTTTGGTCTATATCTTATGAGTTAGGAGTCCAAATGACCCAATTATTAGTGCTACATAAATAGGAGACACAAAGGGAGAGATTTCTAGGAGAACTAGAAATCCAATTATGATGTTTTGTATATAAATATTAAGGAAGAAGTAGTGGTATGAATAGAAAAAGTGTTTGTCATGATTGTGACATTGCTTTTGTTTCTAATTTCTACCGCATCTTATCCAAACCTTTATGAATGTGTATGAAATTTTCAAACACCTAGAATAAATGAAATAGGACTTACCATATATGAATTAGGAGACTAAAGTTGGAATATAAGATTGAGTATAATGTATTCCATTGAAAATTTTCATGTACATAAATGATTTGTATGCATATTCATTACTTATATGTGTATATTATATTTATACTTTCTAATCATGGTAAGTCATAAATTGCATGTATGAATGCAAATATAGATTTTATGACTTGAAATGTATATCATATGATTTGTTAATATACTGTGAAATTTGTAAATGGTTAAAGGAAATGCTATAGGACCTGCTCTATTGTCCTAGTTGTGGATAGATAGGTATGCCTATAAGGTTACAGTGTAGTTGCTAAATTTTGACACCACCGGTTTCCACAGTTTGATACCTTTAGGTATCCAAAATTTGATACCTTCGAGTATCCACAGTTTGAAACCTTGGGGTATCTACAGTTTGATATCTTTGGATATCTACAGCACATGTTATCCACACCCGCAGAAAATGTGCAAGCTTAACACAGAAAGAAAATTTAACAGTCATAAATAAGTAATACAACATGAAAACATGAATAACTGGTATTTATGAGCATTTGTAACATGAATAATTGGTATTGATGAATGTTTGTATTGGTTGTAATAATGTGCAATTATATTGATAATTTATATCATTCAACATTGAATATCAATATTTGGCTTATAAATATGCATTTTCGGTATATGGATAATATGTTGAAGCATATTTACATTATATACTTTGCTTAAGTATGCCATCATTGTTTAAATGAGCATTGAATATGAATATATGGTTCATAAATATGAATTTATGGTATATGAGTTATGATATTTTTTGAATGTGTGCTTGGTGGATGACTGCTATAAATGGTCAACCAAGCTAAGTGTTTTCCCCACTAAGCTTTCAAGCTTAGCATGAGTGTTAAGCCATGGAGGTCCAACTCATAGGAGTTAGGTACAGGGAACATTTGTTGGGACTGAAGCCAACAAATAAAAGAAACAATACTTTTGGAATGTGTTTTTAGTTACAGATGATTGCAGATGTAATGAAGAAAGGAAATTGTATGTTTTTTTTTTGGATTAGCATGTAAATGTAAAGATGTATTACTACTATTAAATGACAATTTTAAACATCAGGGATTTTTATAATATGTATATGTATAGCATTGAATAGAATTGTATACCTTGAATGCGTGTACAGGAATTTGGTTGCTATGTGTGTAAATGGTTGTATTCTCCGTATAGGGGGTGTCACAAGCCAAGTTATAGATTCTCGATGTTGTATCTTGATAGAACTACATCACTTCTTACTGAAACTACTGTACACCCATTTGAAATTGCAAAGTATTAGTAGTTATAAAATTAACCAATTCTTCCAAAAATGTACTTGAGTTTTGTTGATTCTTTAAATCTTGGATGTTATACGTTTTATCCTGCTAAAATTACCTTCCATACTCTTAGAATTGTAGAGTATTCGACTAAATTTGTAAATTATTTTATTAAAATTGAATACCCTTAGTAGCCATAACATTAAGTAATTCTTCCAGAGATGGACTTGAATCGTAATAAGAATTTTATAGTCTATATAAGAATTGTTGTGCGTCCTGCGAACTATCATAAAAGTAATTTTGTTGGTTATCACATCCATAACTAATGTTTTTATGATCACTCCATACTTGGTTATAAGATTAGGAATATGAGTTATAGAAGAAATTACTTTGTCCTTGAATTTTTTTAACATACAAACACCAAACAAAAAGTGATAAGATCATGAAATAACTAAAAAGAAACTAGTTATAAACAAATATGTACAAAAAACAAACAAATATGTACAAAACACCAATTATAATCAAGAACAAAAACTAAAGCACCATAGTCCCCAGTAACGACACCAAATCGACGTAGCGCGTTGTAATACACTACTCAAAATAACTAAACCTATAACCATACTAGTGATAAGTCTAGGTTGATCCCATAGATAGTGTGTGTAAAGCTTTTGAAATGAAATCAATCGGTGTTTAGATTATAGGGGGTCGTTAGTTGTCAAATAAGAAAATAAAACTAAACTAAACTAACAAAAACAAATTAAACAAAATAATAAAAAATGATGAAAAGTGATGAATACATTAGGGACCTGATCATTGGTTCAATCTCCACCTAAACGCTATTAAAAATACTTCATTGAGTTGTTATTCTTTTACGTTAAAAAAATTATCCGTAAGCGCATAATTGATATATATTTTTAATTCTATCAAAGGTTTTCTTTATTATAAATCAATCAGTCAATAATTCAACAAGTTTACATGTCATTAGTGAGCAATATAATGACAAGGTATCAATCCTATGAAGAAGCAATATAGATGGAAAATCCTAAAACTATTAATAATATAAAAGTAATAAATAAAATGATTGTTTTATGGATTTTTAGAATGATAAAATATAAAATAAAACTAACCAAATATATAATATCAACAACATCCGAGGAAATAAATGATAAGAAAATTAATTAAAAGAGAAAGTAATCAAATAACTAGATTTAGTTTATTACTTTCCTTAATAGCACATTTGAATTTATAGTTTAATTAATCTAGAAAGGACACATTTTTAACACTAGCAGGACTTCTAAAACATTGAAACTACACTCTTTTAAGCCATAATCATGTACTCTCTACTTGGTTAACCTATATCTTTATCTATGTTATCACTTTTTAAATGAATCAAACTCTATGAAATTGTATGGAAGTTTTTCTCCTGAAAGTAATAAGATCATAGAAATCTCCCTTGGACAAAACATTGAAACTACACTCTTTTAAGCTATAATCATGTACTCTCTACTTGGTTAACCTATATCTTTATCTATGTTACCACTTTTTAAATGAATCAAACTCTATGAAATTCTATGGAAGTTTTTCTCCTGAAAGTAATAAGATTATAGAAATCTCCGTTGGACACCCTATTCAATTGCTAGTAATGGATTAAAAAATAAGTATTATGACCAATATATATATATGTATTGATCATAATACTTAAATACTTATTTCATAAATTAAATTAAATCAATTAATACAAAATAACCAACGTATTCCTATCTAAATATAGAAAAATTATTTACCCACCAAACATTCCCAAAATATTGAAATCAAGAGACGAAGAAATCATAATATAAGTAAATTTAGATGAACTCCTTAAATCCATTAATAGTTTGATTTTCTAAGAAGATGTCTTAATCTTTAATTGACTATTGAAACCAACTCTATATTCAATGCCTAAGAGTTAAAGAGGCCTTCTAATTGATAAACCTAATTTTTTGAGAGAAAAAAATATTTCTTATAAGTGTTTTCTCTAAAATTCATCTAAAGTCTCTTAAAAATTAGGATTTTTCCTTAAATTAAGTTTTATTCTCCCTGCACAAAATTTGCCCTCAATTTGTGGCCCAAACTGTAGGTCTTTAGTATGACTTTAGGTAATAAACATATCTTGTCACACAACCATGTTTCCAAATCATAGATCTTATTATTTCCTTGAAGATTAATTACACAGCCTCTAATGCAGTTGTGTCCTTCAACTTTGGATCTCAATGTTTTCTTGATGACTTTAATGTATTCTCCTAAATGATTGTGGCTTAAATCATGGAACTTATTACATTTGATCCTTCTAGGCATGAACTGAAATATGGATGTAGGCTAGACCTTACTCATCTAAGAATTGTGACTTTTATTAGTTTTTTGCTTGAAATTAATTTCAATTCTTAAATAACTTCAACTCTTTATCCAATTTGCGTAATTACATAAAAAAGGCATGAAAAGGTAAAACATGACAATATAGCATTAAAATAAATAAAAAATTAATAAAACATGTGCATATTTCATGCACATCAAATATCCCAACACTTCAAGTCTAGTTTATGCTTAAGTAAATCGATTTCATCACTCTAATAATTTAGGAAAGAATTTAACAATTCAATATGAGTAATAATAACTATCTTCTTTCCTTATGTATCTTCCTTTAAAATACCACTTTCTGACTTAAGCTTTAGAGAACCAAACATCAAAAACCCTCATGATGGTTATTTAGGCCTTTAAAGAAAAATTAAAAAATAAAAAGCCCTTACCTAAAATAAAGCCTAACATTTAGATTTGATTGAATAAATAAGGCTGGTAAACTTTCCACAAATATATGATTTAGTATCATCATTTGGTGCCCGTTATGCTAATGGCATTAGATGTCTCAGAAGATTAAGAAAAAAAGAACAAGAATATACTTGTATGGATCTTGAAAGCAATTGCATAAAGGACATACTATTGGAACTATTACCACCAAAATTCAAAAATCTATTAGTGTAGGCCTAAAATAGAGCAACAATTACAAATAATTAGAATATGAGTTTTAGGGAGATAATAAACTGATATAGAGCCACAAATGTAGTTAAATATCGTATGGTTTCCTTTTCCTTTGTAGGTCTAGCCAGAGATTGGTATCAAACACTTCCTTAAGCTCTATAGATAGTTTTAACCAGTTAAAAAGTCAATTTGAAACTCATTTCAATAGTAATAAGTGTTTAATTTTCAATTTTATGGAAATATTTAAAGTCATGAAAAAATGTTCAGAATCTTTGACAATTTATAAGAAGATTCAATTTTGATTAATAAATTCCAATGGTTGGTCCCTAATAACTATCATTTAAAACATTTTAACACTAATAAAAATAAATAAATAATGTTAAAATTATTTGTTTATTTTTTGGATTTTTTTTCTTCAAACCATTTTCAAAAACTTTTTTCTTTTTTCCCCTAGGTCTATCAAAAATAACCTCTCTACTAGTTAGGGTTAAGGCTATGTACTTTTGGACTTCCCTAGACTCAACATATTAGTGGGATCTCTAATGGGACATTGTTAATGTTATTGTTTAAAATAAACATAAAATATTTTTAAAATTTTAAACATAAATTTCATTACAAAAAGGAGTTTTTATAAAATAGAATAAGTTAGTATTGATAGTTTTGCTTTAGAGTGTGTTTTTAGGTGTTTTCTTAAGTGATAATCATATGTTTAGGATTTAGATTTATGTCTTTATTAGTATTGTTATGTTTTTGACTATTGTTGATTAGTGTTTTTATGTGTTATACCTATATGTGTTTTGAACTTGATCGAGGTACTCTACATTAGAAAATTATATAAACTAGTGTATCTGTATAATTTTTGCATAGAAAGCATATGGGGGAAAAGTTTCTAAAGTTTTAAAACCATTTACTTTTTATTGCAAACCTATTTTTTAATAGCTAACCAATTGATAATTGAAGCTTTATAGGATACATTGTTCTTGAATATAAATTCATACTAAGGGATTTTAAGGTTGTAGGCTCTGAGAATCTTGTAGCATGAGGAGTTATTAAATTCAAAAGAGTTGCTATTCAGTTATATAGGATTATCCTCTTAAAAAAACACTTGGCTATGTGCTAAATAATTAATTAGGCTACTAGCTCTGCTAAAATTATAGCTCCAAACTACATCCTAGATGAAGTTATTTATTTTAGCTCGTAATGGGATCCTAGTGGTCAAGTGTAGCACCTCATTTTTATGATATAAAGGGCTTAATTCATTCGAATTACCAAACCAAAACCATGTTGAATATATGTTGCCAATTTGATGCTTTATCCAAAGACGCATTTGGTC
Source organism: Erythroxylum suave (assembly GCA_027563595.1). NCBI lineage: Eukaryota > Viridiplantae > Streptophyta > Magnoliopsida > Malpighiales > Erythroxylaceae > Erythroxylum > Erythroxylum suave. The sequence continues at coordinate 10,583 of JAOSBN010049508.1, read as the reverse complement.
CATCATGTTGAGTAGCTACCTGAAGTTCCAAGAATTTTCCCTATTTTGCTCTAACTTCCATAAGCGTGTTTCCTTCAGATATTACTCATTTATCAACTTTGACCATAGAGTTTCCCTATCCTTAAATTGTTAGAGAAGTGCTCTAAAGCACTTATTGTATAAATCTTTATGATTAATAAAAAGGAGTTTTTGTTAATTTGATTTTCATGTTTTTTATAAATTGATAATGATCTTAAATCAAATTAATGAAGTCCTCAATAAATTACATAGCATGAAGGAAATTATGATGAGATCATAATAATGAGATTTCTTTTATGTGTAATTATGTTAGTATCTAAATTATCCCTAGTTATAGGATTAATGAGATAGGGCATTATTCATTCAAACAAACTAGCACATTTTTTACTCCTTCATTGGATCAAGCAATGGATCTTATATGCTGTAAGCATAAGTTGTTTAAAGTTAACATGTGGATGCTTACTAAGAGTAGTAAGTACATTGACTAACCTGCCATGAAACAATTATGTGGATAATCCATTCTAGTGTCAATGATAGTCTCATCATAGCAATGGCGAAAATATTCTTAGACTTGAGGTGCTCAAGGATATCTTAGATATTGTTCATGTACTTTGACTCCATTATTTGTTGTTTCTCAGAGGTTGCTCATAGGGTGGTGATTTAGTATAACTTGAGGTATTTGAAGGTAATTGAGTAGCCAATAAAGGATTCACCACTCCTGATAGAAGGAGATGATACTCACGGCCTCTTGTTGGGTTCATTACTCAGGAATTGCTGGCTAGAGTGGAAATTTCATAAAGATAGTCTTCAGTGACATATCTTGTTGAGTAATGAGCCTTAGGGGGAAGAACTAACATCACTTGAGTTAGATGCGACGTAGTTATTCTAGTGGAAGTTCACATATTAACCATGCTCTATACCAAATGGGGTATAGATGGTGAAAGGATGAATTGCATAGGAATATTGTTTATAAAGGGTTTGTATTCAAACCACTAACTTTTTGTTCAATTAAGGGTCATGATGTGTTGCTAGATACGGCTCATAACTTGCTTGAATTAAGTGTTACTTCAAATGGCCAACATAATCGGGGACCTAATGGGTGACAAGCAATGGAGATGTGAAGAATCTGTAAAATGTTGGATAGTGATCTCAGATATGAGAGAATTTTTGGGGGTTTTATCGCAATATGACTATGGTAAGAAACATTGTAAAGGAATTAAAGAAAGCAAGTGTTTTATGGTTGCCAGCCTAGAAAATTTTTAGATTGCCTACAATCGTTTCAAGCAAAATTAAATGGCATTCATGGCCACTTAATTCCCAATATTCATCCATTCATGATAGGGGTTAGAGGAAAGAAACTCACTCATTTTTGTGTTAGTATTATAAGAAAAATAGTAACAAATGTGAAGAGTTCATCTTACATACGCTTATTCTCTAAACTATTCTCTCAAGAATGTATGTAAAAGCTAGCACTTTATGTTTGTTCTAACCATTCTTGCTAAGAGGTTTCAAGCTTTTCTTTTAGTATGGATATCATTAGAGATGTCTTCTATGGTCATTATGATTTACAACAACCTGAAGAGATGAAGACAATAAAGAACAAAGGAGTTAGTAAGGTACGCATCTTAAGTTAAATTTTTTACTACATCTAATGGCATATGTATGATTCTATATTTTTTTAGTTTCATTTTATTTTTTGTTGACTATTTTCTAGTATATGACGCATATGATGCATAATCAAAACCTTAAATAAATAACCTCCAAATCCTCTTGGTTTTAAAAACCTTCTGTATACTCATCACAGGTACTTAACCTAATCCATCCTCTTCCTTAGTGAGACATAGTTCTTCCCACTTTGCTTTTGGTCCATTCAAGTTGCCTATCTTTCTGGACCATATAAATAGTTTGGTACATATTGATGTCTCTTTAATGATCCTTTCAAGCCGTACCCCTAGTGTGTATGTACATTCATCAAAATTGATGAAATAAATTGTATTCTATCAACAATTGATAAGCATCTATTTTTCTAGGCATTTATCCTAGATCTATAGCTCTTAAACAGAGGGATACTATTAACATACTTTGGTTTTATTTATTTTGATGGGTACTCCAAAATATTTGAATGGAGGAGATTAAACATTAAGCATTATCAATATGTTAATTTCTTCACCATTCTAGATGTCATAGGAGATATAGATATAATTTTAGGAGAAATTGGCCTTCAACCCTAACAATCTAGTGAGCTCTTTTAGGATTCTTATAGTGAGAGTTTGAGAGTAAGCTTCAGTTCCACAAAAAATAATAAGATCATTAGTAAAACCTAAATGCTTCAACTTCATATTTCTTCTTTTATAATCGTCCTTGGATATGGGATTTTTAGCAGTAAGAGTTTGCAACATCCTAGAAAGAAATTCGATAACTAGAGAGAACAAGTAAGAGAAAGCAATCCCCCTGTCTAATTCCTTTGTAGCTTTTTAAGAAATTTATTAGATTCCATTGATTAAGATGCTAAAGGTGACTAAAGTGAAAAAGTCTCTACCGGTATTCTCCTCTTGTGTTGTGGAATGTATCAGTTCCTTAAACTATCTCATGGAAATGCCCTCTAGCTTCTCCTAGTCTATACTCCTTTAACCCCTCTCATCATATAGCATAGTAATTTTGTTTTTACTCTAATGAGTCAATATTCATTTATGAATGAATTTAGTATTTGCATCACCCTCTCTTTACAAATTCACTTTATCCTTTTACCTAAGGATATATTTGTACAAACTTAGTTTTAAATTACAATCATTTAAGCATGAGACTCTATATATCTTAAACCTCTAATAGTAAGGGCATTTATAGTAATCTGATTGACTAGTTAGATTTTTCTTAGCTTACTTTAGGTTCATAATTGAATCCTGCTTGGTTTGATTGGTGAGGTTTTTAATTCCTTGCTTAACTCTCTGTAATTTCCTCATGAATTGATATGATTTGTAGCCTTTTACCTCTAATTGCCAATTTCTCCTTACCACTTTGTCAAATCCTTGTTTGCTTGTCATGAAATTGAAGAAACTAAATGGAGATTTGGAAGCTCTATTACTTATCGTGCCTTAGATTTCCATCTAGGAATGATTAGAACATATTGGTTCCCTAAAATGAGCAAAAAAATTAGGGAATTGCACAAGACATTGTTGATTGATAATTACCCTATCCAGTTTTCCCTTTATGAGGTAATTGCCTTTTTGCTTATTGTTTCAAATGCAAAAATAACCTACATATCTCATATACACCAATCTTATTCCTTATTTTAATTTAGCTAACTCTTTCCCAACCCCTCTATTCTTAATTTTGCTACCCTTTACCTCTATCATAGCCTAAGGTCCTCTAATAAATTATTGTAATCCCTTATCTCCTTATATATTTCAGGTCTCTAGAATCTATAACTAGCAGCATATATTATAGAAAGATAAAGAAGTCTAAGATCAACTTAGAATTCATAAGTGAGATGTATAACCTGATTAGATGTGGAAATAGTCTATAATACTACCTTGTCTTAGTTGTAAGCCATGATGATCCTACTATTGCAGTGATAGATGTCATTAGAATGTAATCTCTATTTATCTCCTAAAAAACCAAGACTAAATTGTAGCTAAGGTAACTTTATTTTTGTTTATAGTAAGCATAAAACAATAAGATTTTTCTTTAGAAATAAATCCTTAAAAATTTTTCTTTTCAAAGGGTTATTCGATTTTCTTATGTTCCAAATTATAACACTCACAATACTGATCTGGTAAGGGATTAATAGCCTCTCAACCTATTTTTTCCTTTTTTTTTAATCAGATTTTGTTTAAAGGCTATAGCCACTTCAAACTCATCAATTACTTTCCATTTGTCTCTATATATCTCCTTCTTAGTTCCATTTCATTTTCATCCTTAGTATTTTAATTTCCCATGGTAGTCTCTTTAAATGGAGAATTGGGACCTTTGGTGAGTTTTCTTGAGCCATCTCTCTATTCTCCTCCTGTTCCATCACTAGATTTGAGTTATTTTTTTATAAAAATTTGTGAATTAAATTAAGCCGTTAAAGATAGCCATAATTGATATATGCATAAACCATCTCATTAAACTAACAAGGTAACAAATTATCATAAAAGTATTACAATGGATTAAAAGTAAATGTACATGCTAGCCATTAATCCTATGCTGATACAAAACTGGAGATAAGCTGAATTTTGTCTTCAAAGGTGACAAAGGTATGAATTAATTACCTTAAGTGTTCCTCTATGTAGCCTTGAATGCATTTTCTCAATGTCTTTAAATATTCTCATATTTATTTCATTCCACATAGCTTTTACTAAATATGACAGAGCAACCAAAAGACACCATTGCTTTGTTTTATCATGCATGTTTAAAGCTAATCCCCAAACTACAATATGATCCCATTCATTTGCTATATCTCGAAACAAGCATCTTTTAGTTATATCATTTCAGAAAAACTAAGTGAACTGGCATTTGAAGAATAATGAGTAATACTCTATCACTTCTACTTTTATAATAGACATCCATTTGCAATAGCCATAAACTTGTTGATTGTAGGAAATTCCCCTCCATATTATGACTAAAGCTTTAGGCATCATATAATTGCACTAAACAAGTTTACACCAAACTACCATGTTTTCCTGCTCTTGAAACATCTTTCTACAAGATACATTGGTGATTTTACCATATCTAATTCCACCAGTTGATATCTATTTGTTTTATTTGAGTTCATTACTATTGACTTTATTATACAAACTAGAATCTTAAATCCTTGATAAAATCTTAGTTTTTTGTGCTAAAGATTAAGCATCTTATTGATCGACACCAATGATATTTTGATTGAGCTCATTATTATCCTTAAAAACTCTAGTAATTAACCATATGTCATACTAAAAGGATGTATCGATACCATTCCTAATAATTTGATCACACATGGCCTAACTTTACTACTTAATTTGAATATTGTTTTCTTTGTGTTGAAAGTAGTTTTAGGTATATTGACCTTCTATAGACTCCTCCTTCAATGTAATAAGTATTTATTCACTTAACTCATAAGGATTGTTTATCTTCAATGACAACCCATAACTTTTTAGTAAGCACAAACAAATTATAGATCCTTAAAAAGAGAGCATTCAACCACCATGCTTCCTTAAAGAGCATACTTTAGACCATTTAATAGGAGTGTAGTGTTTTTTTTTGTTTATAGACTATAAAAACTTTTTGATAATAACATTACATTTGGTTAGCCATGGTTGCATGCATCACATGCATTTAGATGCAGTAAAAGTGTTGACAACCCCTAAAACCAGAAGATCATAACATGCATGCATAGATATATATAAGAGAATATGAAATATAAACTTTTTACCTTGTGTATCTCCTCCTTTCTTGATTCTTCTTCTTGTTTGGGTTGCTGCAAACACCAAACCCTTCCTTGATCTCCAACAACAAGAAAAGATGGAAGAAGAAACAATGTTTAAGGGTTATTTGAGTAAGAAACTAGATGAGTTCTATTAGATGCTCAAGATGATGGAAGATAGGTCAAGAATCTTATTGTATGCACTTTAATTCATGCAATAATTACATGAATTATAAGAACAAAACTCAAGACACCTCAATCTCACTCTAAAACCCTTCTAGAACCCTTTCTCTATCATTTGAGTGTGTAAGAAGTGAACGAAGCTCATGTACATAAGTGAAGAACTCACTTATATACCATTTTGTGCCATCTATCACGATCGTGGCCAATGAGCCATGATCGTGGTACTTTTAAAATTGGACTCAGTGGCCCTATGAGGCATGATCGTGGCTAGTTTAAATTAGGCCATACACACTTGCTTTTCATTCGATTTTTTATCTGTGTGACCTTTAAGTTCTCAGTTATCTTAGGCACTTGAATTAGCTCTTAATTCAATTAAATTATGAATGGTTTCATGATGCCAATTTTCTAAACTATAAGTTGATTAGCACATGAACTCTTTAATTAACTATCCATCTTATAAGCCTTTCCTTAAACAATTACCATGCAATTCGTCCTTCCATCATACTATACCCCACTTGGTTCAGAGTATGGGCTATATGTCAACTCCTACTAGATGGACTATATCCTATTTAGTCCAAGTGATGTTAGTTCTTTTCCTGGGATCTCATTACTCTAATGTATTGAAGACTCTCTTTATGACCCATAAATGCTTTGGCCAGAGACTCCCGAGTAATGACCCCGATAAGAGGTCGTGGATATCATCTCCTTCTATCAAGAGTGGTGAATCCTATATTGGCTACCCAATTACCTTCGACTACCAATCACTACCCTAAGAGCGACCTCGTCTTGAGGCAACAAGAAATGATGTCAAAGCACAAGATTAGTATCTAAGATATCCTTGAGTACCTTAAGTCTTAGGATAGTTGCACCATTGCGATGATGAGATGAATCGTTGACATTCGATAGAATATCCATATGATAATCTCATAGTAGGTCATTTGATACCTTAGTAAGCATCCACTTGTTAACTTTAAACATCTCATATTTACAGTTTATGAGATTCACTGCTTGATAAAAGCAATAAGTATAACATGTTCTAGTTTATTTGGATTAATAATGTCCTGTCTTATTAATCCTATGAATAAGGATTATTTAGATACTAACATAATTGCACATTATAGGAATTTCATTATTATGATCTCATCATGATTTCCTTCATGTTATGTTTTGTGCCATAGACTTTATTAATTCAATTTAAGATCAACATCAATTTATATAAAAGAAGAATATCAAATTAATGAAAAATTCCTTTCACGTTATTAAAAAAATAAAGTTTGCAAAAAAGTGCTAAAGGTGATTGCCTGTAGAGCACCACTCTAATAATCTCCCACTTACACTAAAGCCAATCATCTTTATATCTAATACCATAGGCAAGTACACAACAATCAAATTTCACTTGAGGAAGTAGCTTAGTTAAAGGATCAGTGATGTTCTGATCTGTGGGGACTCTCTCAATCTTCACATTACCTTTATCAATGATCTCCCTAATTAGGTGGTATCTCCTGACTACGTGCTTAGACCCCTGATGAGACCTTGGCTCCTTGACTTGAGCAATAGCCCTATTGTTGTCACATTACAACAATATTGGGTCTAATATGCTAGGAACCACTCCAAGTTCCATAACAAACTTCTTGATCCAACAGCTTCCTTTGCTGCTTTTGCAGCTATAATGTACTCCGAATCGTTCGTCGAATCTACAGTTGTCTCTCATTTCAAACTCTTCCAACTATCTGCTCCACCATTCAGTGTGAAAACATAACTTGATTGGGATTTGAAGTCATCCTGGTCAAATTAACAATTGGCATCTGTATGTTCGCTCACTACGAGAGCTTCATTTCCATATATCAAGAATACATCCTTAGTCTATCTCAAGTACTTTAGGAAATTCTTGATAGCTACCTAGTGACCCTCACTAAGATTTGATTAATATCTGATTGTAACACTCCAATCATAAGATATATCGGGTCATGTACATAACATAGCATACATGATTTATCCGACTGCTGAAGCATATATGGGATCATACTTATGTGAGTTCTCTCACCTTGTGTTTTGGGACACATAAATTTTGAGAGTTTTATCCCATGAGTCATAGGAAGAAACCCTCTCTTATACTATTCCATGCCAAACCTATTTATCACTTTATCTATGTATGTTGATTGTGAAAGACCTAGCAACTTCCTTGATCTATCTCTATAAATCATTATTCCCAATATATAAGTTGCTTCTCCAAAGGCTTTCTTGGAAAATTTTTTAAGAAAACCAAACCTTTACTGATTGCAAACTAGAGACATCATTTCCTATTATTAATATGTCATCCACAAGGAACATGATAACACTCCCACTAACCTTCTTGTACACACAAGGTTCATGAGGATTTTGTGAGAAACCAAACTCTTTGATTGTCTCATCAAATCAGATGTTCTAACTCCCAGATGCTTGCTTCATTCCATTAATGGATTTCTAAAGCTTACATACCTTTCTCCCTTCTCTGGATACGAAGCACTTAGGTTGTAACATATATACATCCTTATTTTGGTTTCTATTTAGCAAAGTTGTCTTCACATTCATTTTTCAATTTTCATAATCATAGTAAGCAGCAATGGCTAGGAGTATTCTTATGGATTTAAGCATGGATACAAGGCTAAATGTCTCATCATATTTATCTCTTTGTCTTTGTCAATAATCTTTAGCGACTAACCTCGCTTTATAGGTAATCACATTACATTCCATGTCGTTTTCTTCTTAAAAATCCACTTGCACTATATGGGTTTTAACCCTTCAAGTGGGTCAACAAAAGTCCATACTTAGTTTTCATACATGGAATCCATTTCATATTTCATGGCTTGAAGCCATTTTTTAAATTCTGAACTCTTCAGAGCATCTTCATAGGTTATAGGCTCATGATCCTCTATGAGCAACAACTCATTGTGTTTGCTTACAAGAAATCCATATCTCTCTATAACATTACATATGCTACTTGACCTACAAACATTTTGTGTGTTAAAAGATTGTGTTTTAGAAGATTGAACTATTATCTCATCTCCATGAACAACACTTACGGGTTCAAGTTCACGTAGTCGGTCTGCGTCTGTTTGAACATAGTGACTTCATTAAGTTCAATTTTGTTCCCACTGTCTTCTCTTAGAAGAAACTCTTTTTCTAAAAAGACAACATGCTTTGAGACAAACACCTTTTGCTCTAGAGCATTATAGAAATAATATCCAATTGTTTCCTTAGGATATGCTATAAAAAAACATTTATCAGATTTCGCTTCTAACTTGTCTGATTGAATCAACTTTACACAAGCCGGATAACCCCAAACTTTCATATGTCAAAGATAGGGCCTTTTGTTAGTCCACATCTCATATGAAGTAACTTTAACTACCTTTGAAGGGACTTTTTTTGTCATATAAATAGCAGTCTCGAGTGCATAACCCCAAAAGGATTTCTATAAATCTGCTAAGCCCATTATTGACCTTACCATATCTAACAAGGTTTGGTTTCTCCTTTCAACTACACCATTATGTTATGGTGTGCAAGGTGGAGTCCACTGGGATACTTTCCCATCATCTCTGAGATAAGTTAGAAATTCCTCATTTAAGTATTCACCACCTTGATTTGATCGAAGTATCTTAATAGTTCTACTGAGTTGTTTCTCTACTCATGTCTAAATTGCTTGAACATTTCAAACACTTCAGACTTGTATCTCATTAGATACACATAACCATATCATGAATTATCATCGATAAAGGTAATGAAGTACACAAAACCACCTCTAGCATGGATCGACATTAGACCACATACATCAGAATGTATTAGGTCTAACAACCCATTCATTCATTCACCCTTTCCTATAAAAGGTAATTTAGTCATCTTGCCTAACAAACAAGATTCATTTTTATCATATGATTCATAATCAAATAACCCTAGGCTACCATTCTTGTGTACCTTAATCATGCATTTCTCACTCATATAGCCAAGTCGACAATGACATAGGTAAGATGATTTTAGGTTATCTCATTTTTGTCTTTTATTGTCGTTGATATTTAAAATTAGATTGGACATATCTAACATGTAAATTCCATTGCAAAATGTAACAGCACCATAAAACATTTCACTCAACTTACTTGAACAACCATTTCTTGGAAAAGTTAAATGAAATCCCACTTTATTAAGACATGGAGCAGATACAATGTTTTTCGTCACAATAGGTACATAATTGCAATTTTTTAAAAGTAATTCTAGCCCACTAGGAAGATACAAAATATATGTCTCTACAGCTAACACAGTAACTCTAGCTCCATTTCCCACACATAGGTCCATCTCTCCCTTCTACTGAATCAGAAAATAAAACATGCAAGATTTGGTTAAATGGTAGATTTCAAAACTTTTTTAGAAAACCCAATACAACGGAAGCAAGATAACCAAATCAACATGCCAAGCCATACATGGTACAACATATGGAAAACAGTTATTATAAGAACAAGATGGAGATTATATTACTAACTCCTTTTGCTACAGCTTTAACTCCTTGTTGTGCTATCCTCTCCTTCTTTAGCTTTGCTTTTGAATCCTTTCCTTTGTCAATGTATCATCTTCTTGTTGTTGTATCATCAACCAATCCGATCTACCACTTGTTCTTCTTGGACAACTTGGTTAACAAGATCCTTTGGTGGGAAAGGAGAAGAAATATTTGGAAGAGATTTTTCTCAGAAGAAAGAAGCCAAAGATGAGACACCTCTGATGCAAATTTCAATCAACACATGCAAGAAGGGAGGGAGAGTCCAAAAAAATGCAAGAACACCTCTCTTACACCTTGTCAATTTTGGTTATGCATGAAAAGAAAGAAGAAGTGGAGAGCATCCAATGCATCACTTCATTCTTTAATCGAACATAAAGAAGTCATTAAATGAGGCTCTTCCCATTTGTTTTAAGATGGCTATATGAAAAGACCAATAACCTAAAATGACATGTCAATTTCAGTTTTAGTGATGAAAGA